>WEDG01004950.1:0-108113 GCA_017591395.1 Schistocephalus solidus | reverse complement strand
AAATAGTGAAGTAGTAACGGAGTTCAAATTGTCCAAGTTCGAGAACAGATAACATGCATGGTTCCTATGCCAACGACCTTGATAAAAAAACCACATGTCTGTGCAGCCTTTGTAGAAATTCGATCTGCATGAGGCGATAATGTAAGCTTATTCGTGTAACTTAGACATTAGTCTCTTAAGGTTGATTGGTCCAAAAAATAATTATTTTAAAATACTAGGCGTCCGGGAAGCTTGGCGGGGCCAAAACAAATGCAACTACGCTTTAATTTATAAAACTCCATCTTCCATCTGGAGCTATAGCGTGAGCGCTTAAGTAGATCAGTGTTGTTATTTATCAACGAAACTATTGGCCATGTCCTTATAAAAGGAGTAAATGCACTTAAGATCATAAGCATATACGAAATTGTGTGAATATTTGAGTTCTGTTGAAATATCATTTGCGTACGGAATGTAGAGGAGCGGATCTAGCACCATGCCTTGAAAAACGCCACTCGTGATCTGCTGAATTGTAAAGTAGCTATTTCCTACTCAGACCTTCTGGCTGCGGTTAGACAAGTAGTAGCTAATAAAATCGAGGACAGGAGACCGGATGCCGAGGGCTTCCAGTTTTACAAGAAGACGTATGTGCAGTTTCTTGTCAAATGCTTTGCTTAGGTAAGTGAGAATCTCTTTTCCTGTTCAACGGAGTGCGCGGTATCTGAACCCGATCCCAGGTGTTATCTTGAGGAATACGGCACCGTTTTTGCAGCCTGAATCAGTTGACATGTTCGGCAGACAACGAGCAACCGTCCATGGATGCACTCTTTCCTGGGGCCGAATCCCGATTCCTAAAAAAAGACAGAGAGACTGCAAACAGACTGCACTTGTGTTAGCCGTTCCCTGACCTGAACTGCTATCATCCTTACAGGTGGCAGTTTTTTCTCCTGAATAACATAAAGATAGGAAAAACACTTAAATATTTAAAAACACTTTAAAAACACTTATATATTTAGTTTTTTTCACTGCTCGCCTAATCCCCACTGAATATTTTATCTGACAATGCTTGTAAACCGGCATTAAATACAATTATTATTATCAGCACAGACACGCGCATACCCACTGGTGGCACCGGTAACTGAAACAGCTCCGTCACAAACACATACAAAAGGGCTGTGGCCGCCAGTTTACCGCTCCGTAACCTTCCAGACAATCGTATTCAGAAACGCCAGCCTCATTCACTCGCGCTAACAGATTGTTTCAATCGGACTACTCCCTAACAGAACGGCTGAAACGTCGGGAACTAGTCTTAGAATAACAATAAAGACTGAAGGGTGGTGAACTCAAGTTTTTTTTCAAGGGAAGATTGTTCAAAAAATATGGTATTTCCGTTCAAACCCCACTTTCGTTGTTTCTACAGTACAATTCAAAACTAATGAAATATTTTCCAAAATATAGCTTTTTATTTGGCAGAATTATTAATATATCTTTATTCACTCGACTGGCCTGCTTTCTTTTCCTGTCCAAATGTGAATACCTGTATCAGTATGCTCTACGAAGTTTTGGATCCATTTATTTCTCGTTTTCTTCCTTGTAAGAAAATAACTAATTTCATGGATTAGGTTTCACTCCCTTCAAAATTTCGTCAACGGTTACGTAAGCTATCCCATTGATTCCTCTGCAAAATGAACTGTTTGTTCTTCCTCGATTTGACACATCTTTGAACAGGCTTAGATGCCATCTGAGGAAAAATGCTAGCTGAGGACATCACTTTTATTGAAAGCATTCAATAATAATAATAGTTGTAGTCCTGTATCGTTGAGGCCGATGGTCGTCACCAACGACCATAACGGAACATTAGTGCCAAGGAAGGGAAAGGCACCATGTGCAGCACCACCGGGAAAAGGCCTCAATATCATCTTTTAATAGATCAAGCACGGTGTCGCGATCTGCTGGCTTGTATCGGTAGTAAACTTTTAAATCATCGGCATACATAAAGGGCCTACCATTCTGAAATAAACCTGGTATGCGGGCATTACTGCTGTATGTGTGGCGGCATTTAAAGAAAAAATATTCGGAAGATATTATGTCCAATTTCTCCGTTCCCTTCGCCATCGCGCAACTTTAGTATTTTGGATAGAGTCCAACTGGTATTTGAGGCGGCTCCACTGATATTACATTGATCTCTAAATATATTTACAATAAAATAATAGGTTGATTGATAAAGCACCTCATTGGGGTCGACAATCTCATTAGAACATATGAAGAAACCTAAAAAACTCTTTTTTTCTGCTGCCACTTTAGCTTTGTTTTGGTTTTAGGTTTAGTTAACAGTGTGCGCAACAAGGGGTTTGTTAAAAGTAAAATTCCTGTCTTTAAAAGGCTCAGTTTTAGCGAAATATGAAAATAAATAACATAACGGTACTTAATTTTTGATGTTAATAATCTTTGGGTCAAGAATAGTTCTTCACTTGTGGATTTTCGAGTAGATATAGAGTCAATCGAGTTCGTTTAATGTCTTCTAATTTCTTCTGGCCACCTGAGGAGCATAATACCAAAGAAAACTGAGCGGTAATACAGGAGATGTTATACGTACATTATAAAAAACGAGTTTTTAGATTATTTGGAGTGAAATTATTAATACACATAAGTCACTTTAAGTCACTTTATTGAGGGAAGTAGGCTTTCACCCTTGAGCTCCCTATTCATATGCAAAAATGTCAATAGTATAAATGTTTACAGTGTTATATCTGACAAATGAAAATGTAGGGTCATCGATATGTGTGGGCCAGGCGCAACCTGCCACTGTTTACACAATCTTCATTATATTGACAATAGTTTCTCAGAAAATGAGTATCTAGTTTGAATTTAAATGCATCAACAGTTTCTGCAAGGACAACATCCTCAGGGAGTCCGTTCCATGCTCCAACGACCCTCTGCGAAAAAGGCGTTCCGACGGACTTCCGTGTGGACAAACTTCCTCTGCAGTTTAAAGGGATGACCCCGCAGATGTTCCGTCCCAGCCAATTCGAAGAATTCAGCAAATTCTAGGGCACAATTGCGGCCTCTGACAATCCGGTAGGTTTGGATGAGGTCACCGCGTAGTTGCCTGTAATTTAGAGGAAACAAATCAAGTTCAACCAGTCTGGCTTCGTAAGGCAGACTACTAAGATTCTTGACCATCTTCGTAGCCCCTCGCCTGCACTCGTTCCAGCTGTAGATAATCCTTCTTAAAACCACGGACGCCAGGCCTGGATGGCATATTCCAAGTGAGATCAAACAAATACCCCGTAGGTTTTTCGGAAAAAGTTCCTTATCAATCTGCACAAAACCCACTTCTGAGCGCAAATAAGACCTGTGTAGCGCGTTTTGCTGCCTTTTAAACACTGTGAAGATGGTTTAAGTGAGGAGTGTATTAGAACACCGAGGTCCTTCTGTTCCTCAACAATTGAAAGGGGCTGCCCATTGAGAATGTATTGGAAGGAATCATCCTCCTCACTGGTCCTTCTGGTACGCAGTCTTAGGACCACACACTTCCCAACGTTAAAATTTAAGAGCCAACGAGCAGACCAGCTGCTAAGACGGTTGAGATCCTCTTGAAGTGCGTGCCTATCGAAATCAGATCTGATGAACCCTCCACAATTAAACATCATCTGCAAACATGATGGCGCTGCAATCCAGGTCGTCGACACAGTCGTTGATGTACACTAAGAAGAGTAACGGCCCTAATACCGAGCCTTGGGGACACCACTTAGAACCGGAGTAGGTGTTGACTTCGAGGTATCGATGCACACAGTTTGCAATCTATCTGTAAGAAAGTCTGCGATCCATGTCAGCAACATTCCTCTTATGCCGATTTCAGATAATTTGTAGATGAGACGTTTGTGTGGGACACTGTCAAACGCCTTCTTGAAATCAGTCAACCCTACCATTTTCGTCCAGTGCACGAGTCCACTGCTCTGTTGAGAGTAATAAACTAGAAAGACAGGAGCGATTCTGTCTGAAGCCATGCTGGAGATCTGAGAGTAATTGGTTTTCCTCAAGGAACTTCATGGCTGTCTTCTTGATTATTGATTCCATTATTTTACAGCAAATGGAGGTTAGGCTGACAGGCCGATAATTGTTGACATAAGATCGAGCACCACTCTTGTATATGGGGTATATATTTGCTGCCTTCCATTCGGATGGCAGTTTCCCTGATTCAAATGACGAATTAAATATATGCGCTAGTGGTTTGGACAGTTCGCTGGCCAGTTCTTTTCAAGAACTTGGCCGGTATATCGTCCGGACCAGATGACTTCGCTTCTTTCAGATTTCGCAGTTCTAGTTCCACGAGAGGTTCCTGGAAGATTATATATTCAAGCACTGGACCGGGCGTCTATAACAGCACTGTTGACGTGGTCAAGCTGAAGTTCCGGTTCTCTAGTGAAAACCGAGGCAAAAACCGACCTTAGTACTCGGCTTTGTCGCAATTTTTCAACGACTTCAACACCATTCCCATCCATGAGTACTGCTACTGGGTCCTTGTTTTTAGTCGGCTATTGATATAATGGAATAAAAGTTTTTGGTTTATATTCAGCCTGTTGAATAATTCTTGATTCAAAGTTCTTCCTTGCCTGACGAATCATTTTTCACAGCGTTTCTTTGATGACGAAATTCTTTGAGATGCTCTGCTGACCCAGTTTGCCTGAATACCTTCCATTTTTATTCTTCTTCTTTAGCTGCCTGTTAAGTTCTCTTGTTAACCAGGCGGGGCGACTATTCTTTTTGCACCTTCACGGGACAAAAGCGTTCAATCAGATCGAGTGAAACTGTCTTAAAGGGATCGCCAGTCATCCTCCGGATTCCCTTTAAGCAAACAATCCCATCTCATAGACATCAGTTCTTTCCTCATCGCGTTAAAAATCAGCCTTCCATATATTTCGCTTGCATTCCGTTCCATTCTGGCGCTGAGAATAAAGTGAGTAATCCCACATCAGCGTACTATGGTCACTCTTACCGAGGGGTGCAATAGAATACACTTCATCAATGCTAGAGAAGTCCTTCGTAAATACAATTTCCAGGCAATTTGCTCTCTGGTTCTCTCTAAATCTTGTTGGTATGTGAACCTTCTGTACCAGAGGTTGGTCGAGAGTGAGATCCATTAGCTTGTGGCCGAAGGAAGTTGGTGCACCATCAACTGTCAGATTAACCCAGTCTACTATAGGTGCATTGAAATCTCCAGCAATAAGCACCTCCTGGTGACTTGCAACTTCCTTGAGCAAATGTAGGAGGGACTCATCAGCTGCACTTGGAATGTTCGGTGGTCTGTAGATCGTCAAAAATTGTAGGTTCTGTGAACAATCCTTTTAATCTTTATCCAGAGAAATTCATATTCCGGGAAGATGGAGGTGCTTGTTCGAATGCCGAGATTCCTGTACTAACATATACGGCCACTCCTCCTCCCTTTCTATTTTTCTCTGTCTTTTCGAAAAAGTTGGTATCCATCAATCGAAACCCTCGCTATCCGCGATTTCGGCTTTGAGCCACGTTTCCGTAATGGCAACGATATCGGGGGTTCGGTCTGATACTAATGCTTTGAGTTCATCTACTTTCGATAGGAGACTCTGGAGCATTGGTATACAAACATCTCAATTTAGACTGGTAACTCCTCCATATAGACTTCTGCGAATTTCGCGCGATTGAATACTAGAGGCTGTCATTGCTTTCCGAGATGAACTGGTGTCCATCCCGCCGACGCTGAGTTCTGATGAGTGGTCGTCATCCGAGTTCTGGAGCGCCTTCTTTTTATTATTCAAGCTCTGTACAGTTGGGTTCATCGTATTTAGTGTCCTCCGTCTCGGCGAGAATCCACCTTGATTATGTACGGGGTTTGCCATAAGAAATACCTCTTTATCACTTTTATTTCCCCGTCATTTATTTGGAGCCATTTCCCCCCCCTCGGTCCTCCTCTTCAGTTCTGCTCTCAGCATCCTCATTTTGTACCCTCTCCTTGCGTTCGTAATCCGGCTGAAAAACACATCCCTGTGTGCGCTACGGAGAGCCGTTCTCCGTTCTAGGAGGCGCGAAGCCTGAACATCATTTTCAAGAATTATTTTAAGAGGCCTTGGTGATGATAGTTCATGTGAAACATCCGCTTTTTCCTAAACGGAATGCTTTGTGCACTGTTACGCATTCGCCATCTCGAAGAATCGAATATGAGTATTCTCGGAAAAAGACTGAGGTCATGTTCTACCCTTTCCTTTGCAATCAGAGAAGTGGATTCGGGAACCCCTTTAATAACGAGATTGCGTTTTCGGTCGAAATGTATGTTTGGTGACTTTGAGTTCAGATTTGTTGATAGAGCATAAGTATCAGGAAAAAGGCTACTCTGGTCGATGATGTTATTTGCGTCAGTATGAGCAACTATTCCTAAAGTTAAGGACAAACCCCTTTTGGAAACTTTGCCAATTGGTCCTCCACTTGCTCCTGTATTACCAACAGAGGATTGCACTTGAGCATCTATCGGTAAGAACGAGCTTTTTCCGGAGTTCAAACCACTTTTTTGTGAAAGCTTCTTGGCCCTTTTCGACTTCGAATTCTTCATCTTAGGTGCTTCAAAATCAATGTGCTTCTCAACTTCACCCTTTTTTGTATCATTCAGCGACGATGCCGCATATAATTGTGTATCCAGCACATTTCTGCTTCTGTCTAAGCTCGATGACAGTAGTAAGGTGCATGAGCTGTTTTGATCTCCCTTTGAAGCTCTGTAGACGCAATGTCTTTTAAGCTCTACATGAGGTATTCTTGAGGAAGCAATATTTGCATACGTTATTTCTTTGGTTGGAATTCTCGTTGCTACGGGTGAACTTTGAACCTTCTCTTTGAGATCGGCCATTTCTTGTTTCAAGTTACTTATCTCTTTCTCCATCACCCCATGCACTTTTCGTCCTCGTAGGTGACATTCATTAGTGTTCCCAGGCTTTTTGCCCGCTTGGCAGGAGGAGAAGTGGTAACAGAATATCTGTCTTTGTCATCTTTTTTTGTTTGCATAGAATTTTATTTTCCAAATTGTCGTGAGGACATAGCGCAGTGGTTATGCTCGTCACCACATGAATCTGCGACCTGGGTTCGAGGCCCGACAGCGCCGTGGATTTTTTTTCTCAGCACAGATGATTCCTGAGCGTCCGCGTTTTCCATACCTTTTATGACTGTATTGGAATGCATTTAATTAATAAATCCTTTTGAATAACTGGGCTAGGATGCAATAGTATTCAGCAGTCAGACTTCTAATAAGCATGCAACGACTCAGCCTTTGTTGCGACTTCTCCCTCCCTGATGAAAGCAGATTTGAGCAGCACACCGCTGGCGTGAATTTGGAAGCAGGTGAACGCTGAAGCTTGTATTTCTCGTAGGGATAATGTCCTGGACGTGGATTAACTCTCAGTGATGAACATGAAGCCGCGTAGACAAGTGGTTTTTTTGCGATAATCGTTTAGCGTGAGGGGATAATTCAAGAGTATTTGTATAGCTCAGTTCTAATTTTTTTGATGAATAATGATTTGTTTATTTTGTACTCATCAAAAATTCTGGGTTGCAGTTTTTGTGGACCAAAGATCATAAGATAGCATAAGGTTGGTGAGAATGGCATTTGCCATTGGTTAATTCAGTCACTTAGCTTTTGAGATCCACTGCGCTGGTAGTGTGCGTATTAGTCACAGTCTGCTCATAATACACAAATGCGAGTTTTAGATCGTCTGCATACATAAATGTTTTGGCTGTGGTCCATATGACCGATATGTCGTGAATTTATATGAGAAAGAGAACGGGACCTAAGATTGTGCCTTGTTTGACTCCAGTAGTAATCGGAGATGGGTCTGTGGCAACGTTTTGAATGTGCACTACTTGATGTCAGTTTAGGAGGTAAGCTGTGAGATATTCAAGTAGGGAAGGCCGTACTTATTAGGTTCGTTATAAGCCTTTTATGGGGACTTTGTCGAAGAAAGTTTTGAGATCAAAAAATACTGCGGCTACCGTATTTCCTTAATCACTGTTGCTGGAAATGAATTCTAGAAAAGAGAGATGGCAGGACTGACATGACTTCTTAGATAAGAAGACATGTTTGAAAGGGAGGTACGAGGTAAGTGTTGTTCAAGTAATTTAGTATTTGATTGAGAAATATGTGTCTTGAATTTCGATGGTTACCGTTGTCCTAGGACAGCTGTGAACACCCTGATAACTTTCGATATTCGATCGGTAACCGTTTTTATGGAATGGTGCAATGCGGAAATATTTCTATATGTCTGGAAAAATTGTATTCGCTTAAATTAACGTGAATAGTTAACCGATGAGCTTTCGGGCATAGATCGTATGGTTAATTTTACATGGAAATCATTTATCGGTTTCATAGGATATCTGTTTCTTCCCAAATATCGATCTCACTAATGGTAAAGGTGGAAGTTCGGTTAGTTGTGGGCTAAACTACTTCTCTCGAGAAAAACAAACCTTCGGAACTCTCATGAACAGATTTTTTTCAGCCGGACTACTCTCCAGCAGAACGTCTGAAACGCCGCGAATTAGTGATAGAAATGAAGAGGAGACTTGCAGCTGGAGAGAGCAATCTGGTGATTTACAGGGAACGCGTGATACAGAGAAACGCAACATTGCTCTGGAACCAGCCCATGCTCATGATGGCATCGGCAAATTAGCATTGGCAAACTCGAGACAAACGGAATTTGGCTCTGCTGACTGCTGCACACTGAAATTTCTGTATACCAACGCCCAAAGTCTGTTTTCGAAACTCGACGAACTGATAATTCAGGTAGCCGTTCTGTCTCCCGATATTATAGCAATCACAGAAACATGGCTGTCACAGAACATCAGTGATTGCGAAGTAGCCTTATCCGGGTACCAGCTGTTCAGGAGAGACCGCACCCAACGCCAGGGTGGAGGAGTTGCGATGTATGTTAAAAGCAATTTCACAGTGTGTGAAATGACGGAAAAGATTAACAATGGTATTGAGGCTATTTGGCTGAAAATAAAGACGCGGGGATCGCAGTTCCTTGAAGTCATGACTCTCTACCGACCACCGGGGACAGACACTGACGCTGATACTTGTTTGTTGGAGAACATAAAGGAGATAAGCAGTCGACCTGATGTTGTTCTCATGGGTGACTTCAATGCACCCAGCATTCGATGGAACGATCTGCAGGCACAGAGCTCAAAGTTTTCCTTCGATCATCGTCTGCTAAAAGACAACACTTGAAGCTCTTTTCACCCAACATGTATTTGTTCCAACGAGAGCGCGTGGAGGACAACAGGCTAGTTGTTTAGATCTCGTCTTCACTAAAGATCCTGACAGTATAGACGAGGTACACTGCCTACCTCCACTTGGTCGAAGTGATCACGCAGTACTTTCATGGGAGTATGGTTTATATTCTGTGCCATCCGCAATAAATGAAACCAGGCCCAATCTATGGCGAGGAGACTTTTTGCAAGATGAGAGCTGACGTATCACAAATAAACTGGGATGTTCTCTTCTCCGGGGAATGTCACTGAGGACTGGAATTTATTTAAGGAGTATTTGTTGAATCTAATAAAAATGCCATTGTCCGCCATCACAATTTAGGATATCTAACAGACCACAGTGGTTAACAAGGGATCTAAAAAGAGAGATTAACAGGAAAGGAAGGCTTTTGAAGAAATTTTGCCGATCCAATGAACATTTAGCCTTGCAAGCATACAAAACTCAGAGGAACAAGGTTAAAAAGCTTGATCTTCCAAAAAGCCGACGGGATTACGAGAGGGAATTTTGCTCCAGAGAGCAGTTCACAATCCCAAATTTTTCTACAGCTATGTAAGAAAAACCACACGTAACAGGAACCCGATTCCTGTTATGAGAAACGATGACGGTTTCGAGATATCAGAAAATAAAAACAAAGCTGAACACTTTTCCCAGTTCTTTCAGTCGGTTTTCACTAGAGAAGCTGTTTTTATTCCATCAAGTTACGAGACTACAGGAGTGCCACTTATTCAGGATATGCTCTTACAAGAAGCGGCGGTCTTTGAAGAACTAAAAAGTCTGAAGGCATGCAAATCTCCTGGCCCCGACGAGATTCCAGCAAAGCTACTCCTCGAACTTGCTCAAGAGTTGGCGAAACCGCTATCGTTGCTGTGCCAGAAATCGTTTGATACGGGAATTCTTCCTACCGACTGGAAAACAGCCCACATCGCACCGCTTCACAAAAGTGGTAGTCGTGCATTTGCTACAAATTACAGGCCTGTCAGCCTGACCTCAATCTGTTGCAAGGTTATGGAGAATGTTGTCAAAAAAGGAATTGATGATTTATTTAGAAACCCGTAACCTCTTATCGACTGCACAATACGGCTTTCGTAGGGGAAGATCGTGTGTTACGAACTTACTTTTATACGATGCAAAAGCTGGACAAAAAGCACTCGATGCAAAAAGACACTGTGCACGTGGCCTACATTGGTTTCCAGAAGGCTTCGATAGTGTTCCACACCAGCGTCTCCTTCACAAGTTGAGAATGTTCGGTCTTGGCGGCAAACTTCTTACGTGGATCAAGAATTTTCTCGTCGGTCGTTCCCAACTGGTCTGTGAAGGCAGATCGCGATCAAAGCGCACAGTCATCGAGAGTGGAGTCCCACAAGGTTCAGTGCTCGGACCGATCCTATTTCTCTTGTTCATTAATGATTGTGTACAGGAATTGAACTGTAACTTTGCTATGTTTGCGGACGATATAAAAATCTGGAAAGTTATCCACAATGCTGCTGATGCAGACAATTTCCAAGAAAATCTTCGTCGATTGGACGAGTGGTCCCACAAATGGCTCTTTGTCCTTCAACTCAAACAAATGCACCCTGCTACGCCTGGGAAATCGAAATCAGGTCACTGATATGCGACCCTACTATTTGAACGGTTTGCCACCCGAGAAGCACACACACAGAAGGATCTTGGAGTTTGGATGAAAGACAACCTGAAGCCTTCTACGCAATGTTCCAAGGCAGCTAAATCCGCCAATTCAATACTGTACGCTATCAAGCGGGCATTTAAAGTTTTCGATGAAGACTGCTTTTCTAAAAGTCTTTGGTACGTTTTAAGGCCACATCTTGAATATGCGATCCAAGCCTGGCGACCGTGGACGCAACAGGACTACAACATGCTCGAAAGCGGTGCAGCGGCGAGCCACAAAATTAGTAAGAGGTCAATCTGAACTGCCATATGAGATTCGTCTAAATAACCTAAAAGCTCTATCCTCTGAGTTATAGGCAGTTGCGCGGAGACTTGCTACAAACCTTCCGTATCGTGCGTGGCATGGATTGTGCCCTCCTATGTGATGACTTTTTCCAACTTGCCACTACGAAAAAATCTCCGAGGTCATCCATTCAAACTAAGTGTGCCCCAAGTAAGATTGATGTGAGGAAGTATTTTTTTCACCAACCGTGTCGTGGAACCGTGGAATAACCTACCTGAGGCGATTGTTATGTCCCAGTCTGTGTATACATTCAAACATCGGCTTGACATACATATGTTACAGTGCCACGAAGACTATGTGACTACTTAACCTTAACAATATCAGTGTACCACGTAAACCTGCCTGCATTCACTTGACTGTTACTTCTTTAATTTGCTTCTTATTCTTGCTACTTTTATGTAACAAATAGGGATTTCAAAGGCGTAAGCCTATTTTCCTCAAATACACTGAACTGAACTGAACTGAACTGATAGGTGCATCTTTTACTGCACATTTTATGGATAATTACTTGTTAAATAGATTCACTTTTTGGTTGTCATTCGTTATTATTGGTTCTGAGTCCGTGAACATGATTCGAGGCCAGGATTTTCAGTAATTTTTCATTTTCTTTCGAAAAATTTGGGCTGCTTGTCTTGGTGATTCAATCGCATGGTGTTCTGTAGCAAGCAGCATTTTTGTTTCCATGTTGGTAGCTAGGTCATCGATTTCTATAATTCATCGGAGTGTGGATAATTAACTAACACGGGGGTCGTGTAGTTGGTTTTTCTACTTTTTTAAACGTTGCTTTGATATAAATTTTATATTTTTGTCTTTTTAAGTGGGAAGTGTTCTTCTACTAGGGTATCTCTTATTCTGTTTAGGGTGGAGTATAGAAGGTTAATTGCTTCTTTGGGGGATGTTCTTAGAAAGTATGGACTCCAGTCTAGTGGTCTGATATAGCTGTTCGTTGAGTTCTGGTCAAGTTTTCGAGGATTTATGTGAGTGATGTTAGAAACGTGTGCTGGTCTTACGTTAAGTTCAGTTCAGTTCAGTGTTTTTGAGGAAAATAGGCTAACGCCTTTGAAGTCCCCTATTTGCTTACTAAAAATAGCAAGAATAAGAAGCAATGTAAGGAAGTTACAGTCAAGTGAATGCAGGCAGATTTACGTGGTACACTGATATTGTTAAGGTTAGGTAGTCACATAGTCTGCGTGGTGCTGCAGCATATGTATGTAAAGCCGATGTTTGAATGTATTTACAGACTGGGATATTACAATTGCCTCAGGTAGGTTATAAAAGGTTTATTGATTTAGCACTGCTTGGGCGCCGTCAAATCCTAAGAACACAGGAAAAAACCAAAAACACATTCCTCTTTTCATTAAGCACTTTTGATTTGGTTTGTTTGTTTGCTTAAAAAGCAGTGTTGGAAATGAAGAGTTTGTTTTAAGTAAAAAAACCTGTTTTCCAAGGTTAAGAAATAGCAAAATTTGAAGTTAAAACAGTTTTACAGAATGCGGATGAATGTATCAGGTAATAATGGCTAGAGTCAAGACTAGTCTGTTATTGACGTTTGAGAGTATTCATTCGACAGAGGTAGAAACGTCTGCGGTCGATTCGAAGAGATAAGTACTTCCAATCAGATGACACCGCAGTCGATTCCGGTGTAGGGTCTGCCAAATAATTAGACTTAGTTGACTGATTGCTAAAAAAGGTGAATAAAGATTAGGAGTAGGAAGAGTTCAACGGTAAGAAACTTTCAATGCAGTCCTACAGCCTTCATATTTGTATTATATAACATAGTGTTGAATTATGTTTGATCTAGCTGTATGAAACAGCTAGTACCAATCGTTTCATAAAGCTATATCAAAAACTAGGCGTGAGGCTCGCTGTGCATTCCACGGTTCCACGACACGGTTGGTGAAAAAATACTTCCTCACATCCAATCTAACTTGGGGAACACTTAGTTTGAATGGATGACCTCGGAAATTATTCGAAGTGACAAGTTGGAAAAAATAATCACATAGGAGGCCGCAATCCATGCCACGCACGATACGGAAGGTTTGTAGCAAGTCTCCGCGCAACTGCCTTTAACTCAGAGGATAGAGCTTTAGGTTATTAAGACGAATCTCATATGGTAGTTCACCTTGGCCTCTTACTAATTTTGTGGCTCGTCGCTGCACCTTTTCGAGCATGTTATAGTTCTTTTGGGTCTAAGGTCACCAGGCTTGGATCGCATATTCAAGATGTGGCCTAACAAACGTACCAAAGACTTTTGAAAAGCAATCTTCATCTTAAACTGTAAAAGCCCACTTGATAGCGTACAGCATTGCATTGGCGGATTAAGCTGCCTTGCAACATTGCGTAGAAGGCTTCAGGTTGTCTTTCAACTTAACACCAAGATCCTTCTGTGTGTGTGCTTCTCGGAGTGGCAAACCGTTCAAATAGTAGGGTCGCATATCAGTGACCTGATTTCGATTTCTCAGACGTAGCAGGGTGCATTAGTTTGAGTTGAAGGAGAAGAACCATTTGCGGGACCACTTGTTCAATCGACGATTTTCTTGGTTTAGTGGGAGCATGGTTATTATTGTTGTGTGATCACGATCAAAAGTTATGATGTCATAATGCATACATAATAGTTGTTTTTAATTCCAGTTAACAGGCATTGTCTGATGAAATATTAAGTGGGTCAAGGCTGGCAGTGAGAAATATTCCTGAATATATATCGCTATAAGTTATTTTCCTATGTTTATGTTATTAAGGAGAAACAAATGCCGCCTGTTGGGATGATAGCAGTTCGGATCAGGGAAGGGCTTACACAATTGCAGTCTGTATGCAGTCTCTCTGTCTTTGCTAGGAACCGGGATATTGCCCCATGCAAGAAAGCATCCGTGTACGGTTGCTCACTGTCTGCCGAAGAAGTCAGCGAGTGCAGGTTGCAGAGACGGTGCCGTATCTCTCAAGGTAACACCTGGGATCGGGTTCAGATGCCGCGCACTCCGTCGAACAGGAAAACAGATTCTACCGTGTCGGTGCCCAGAATTCTTGGAAATTGTTCTTAATGCAAAAAACTAGTAAAAGTTATCCTAAACAAAGAATAACTTCGCTGGATTTTTATATTATTGGGAATTTTATTCCACATGACTATGGCGTTTACCAAAATAATCGACGATACTTAACTGTGCGAGCTTATGAAAAAAATAAAAAGACATGTCGATGACTGCTGCACCAAGGGTGGTCAAGCTACCTTACAGTGGTAAGGGATTAAATGTACGACTAGTCAAAAGCTTAAACAGTAAAAAGAGTCCCTTCTGCACTCGGCGAAACCATAGGGTATCAATGTTTACAAGCTTACAGCGTTCTTGATATGATAGATTACGGTGCTCCAACGATAAAATTCTTTTCGTGAAGAAGTGCTGGACCGATTCTTTTTTCTTCCGTTCGCTAGCGCACAGAAGGCTTAATAGAAACGAGCAGTATTCTATGCAAGGTCTTACGTACATTTTATTAAGGCGGAGTCTAATATGAATAGTTTTAAAATATCGGAGGATAAACCCAGCAGTTCTGCGTGCTTTGGAGACAATCAGGGCGCAATGCTCTGATAGATTAAGACTGTTGGAATATGATATGCCCAGGTCCTTAACAACGCCAGATACATTTAGATCATGGCCATCTATGCTTAGTTGAGTCTGATGGTGGTCGCCAACAACCATAACGGAACATTTGTGCCAAGAAAGGGAAAGGTGCCATGCGCAGCACCACTTGGGCAAAGGCCTCGAGATCATTTTTTAATTAATCAAGCACGGTGTCTCGATCTGCCGGCTTGTATCGAAAGGCCACTTTGAAATCGTTGGCATACATAAGGGGCCTACCGTTCCTAAATAAACCTGGCACATCATTAACATAAAGACAAAATAAAAGCGGGCCTAGCAGACTACCCGGAATAACTTCACTCCTCACACGTGCCGAGTTTGAGATTGCATTGGAGATCTTAACATGTTGTGTACGAGAGCTCAGGTGAGAAGATATCAAGCTCAGAAGTTTACCGCATATACCGAAAGATGGGAATTTCAGGAGAAGAAGGGCATGGTCAACACGATTGAAGATCTTGGTGAAATCGAAATAGAATATGTAAAGTGCAAAGCAATTATCCCTAGATTGTAGAACGCGATCAAAGAAAGAGAGCTGACAGGTGTCACAAGACCTTGTTTTGAGGAACCCACGCTGGGCTGCACTCAATAGGTTATTCTCAGTTAAATGATACATCATCTTATCTTTGATCAAGGTCTCCAGGATTTTCGAAGCTGCGGACAGTGTTTTGATTGGCTGAAAATCGTCAAATGACGTAGATTGGCAGTGTTTGGTGATAAGTAGAATGTGCGATTCCTTCCATACACTGGGAAAGGTTTCACTTTCCAGAGCTAGATTAAATATCTTGCATAGAAGTGACGGGAAAACATCATTATCATCCGCCTTTATAATACTGATCGGTACGCCATCTGGTCCAGGGCTATAAGATTGACGAAAACGTTGAATGGCTACGATTACGTCCCAGAGGGTAAAAGTTATGGTCTCGAGGACAGCACCGATCCAAACATGGATGGGCGGAGGGGGAGCGGTCGAATTTTCAATAAATGTTCTGGACAAGGAAACGTTAAAACTATCAGCCGTCAATTTGTCATCGACTACAGGATTGCCAAAGGAAGTCCAGTAGTACGAGATGCCATGTTTTACTAAGGGTTCTTATTGCGCGTGTAAAAAGTTTCGCGACATTTAACGAACGGTTTTTGACATATATGACCTCTTTGGCTAGCCGTTTTTCTTTGGTTAGCCTCTTAGCCTGTTCGAAAATACGGTGAATCAAGGGCAGAAGGGAAATGTTGTTTTGCAAATGGAATCGACGAGAGACTTGATGCAAGCTACGGCGAAAATATAAAGGGAGACAAACCTCATCCGTAACATTAATTAATTTCTTATGGGGAACAAAACAAAAAATAAGTGGATCAAAAACTTTGTAAAGCATACCGGTACAGGTCTTCACATCCTGACACATAAAGAAATTGGACCAGTCGTGGGAGTTAAGATGTATCAATAATTCTGTCGAAAGCGCTAATTGAAAATCAAAGAAAAAGCTATATGTTTTGGAAAGCTTTTCATCGGTTTCGAGTTGTAGTGTAAAAACAATGATATCATTGTCTGAGCTCTCGAGTGGGCCTAACGATGACACTGTCAAAGGCAGGCAACCTCAACAGAAGATGAGGTCAAGTATGCTTGAACCTCAGATAGGGAAGTCAACAACCTGGGTCCACATGCCAATATCTATGACCTCGAGTAAGTCCTCGAACTAACTGGTGCCGGAGGGGACCGGAAAAAGTGAATTTCAGGAAGGTTGAAATCACCTGCAATTAAACAACACTTAAAATTTAAGTCAACTGTGGCATGGAATGCTTGTGAAAGACAAAGATCGAAATCCTCACTGGTATTGGGCATGTGATAGACACAGCCAATGAGTAAAGAGTTCTTATTTTTAAGTTTATTTGAAGTCAGAAGCTCTCCTCAAACCGCAGTAAATTGTGGATGGTCAAAGGTACGAAATGCCAGCACTTGCTTAATACAGATACAGCTTTCTCCACCACGACTATCACGGCGATCATTTCGAGTACAAGTATAACCTATAAGAGAGAGTTCGGGGTCGGCTCCGGAAGGTTTTGTCCATGTTTTAGTTACTATAACGATATCTGGACAGTGGACAAAGACTAGAGTCTGAAACAGGGGCATTTTATTGAGCAATGATCTGATATTTAGAACGAACAGTTTAAGCGGGCAAGGTGGTTTTTCTATGGGAGGGTGGCTAATTCATCCAGTGGTTGACGGGCCACTGAAAAAAGGGGTGGGTGCTCCCGCCCTGTTCTGGAAAAAAAGGTTGTGGGATCATGCGCGCCTGATGTGGGTGAAGTGGAGTAAAATATGGAGATGGAAATGACAGACAGGGGAACTGAGCACAACCGCTAGCTATTGGGGCATGACCGGGAAATCCCTGGACAGGATACTGCAGAGTGTTCCTTTTAAAGTGACCCAGAAGGTCAGGGGATTCTAGTAGTCCAGCAGGGCCCTTCGTATTGAGAGACAATTGGGTAAACAACCGTGGAGAAAATTGGCTGCCGGGTGGGGGGTGCACTGTTGTTAGTGGCACGGAAGCACTATTTTAGGGCGCGAACGCTTGAATGTTTCGTTTTTCGGCTTCAGTATGAGGTCTGGGTGGTAGCTGGAAATTCGTGTAGTTGGGATGGGGATGTTTTCGGAGAAATAGGCGAATGTAACGGAGTAGATATCGTATAGATGCTAATTTTTGCGGTTTTTTAGTGGTTGAGACTTTAGCCGGACTTGTTTTTGAGTTAAAAATCTGCGTTAGTTTACCAGGAGTAACTGGTAAACTTGGTATGGGTATGGTTATATGGGAAGTACTGCCGTCTTGAGAACAAATAAAAGAAGAACTGTTTTCTTGGGATCCCAAAGATTAATCAAGGTCAGTGTCCGTGCATAGTTTAGCTGGGTATTCAGATGGCGAAGCCGTAGAGGAAATTGGAGGCGATTTGTTCAACATGGCAACAGTGGTACTCATTTCTCTGTTGCTTGTCGACAATTTAAAATTTTTCAGTTTTCAGGAGAAACCGAGAAATGCCATTTTTGACAAAATTCTCTACTAATCTCCTTCCTAGAGAGTATGAATTGAACTTCTATCAAGTAAACTAGTGTGCCTAATATGGGGGCATTACGACTGAGCGAGTGCAGTCGTTTTGCGTACGTGACTCTGAATCCCAAGCCAGAGCTTTCCAGAAACAAATGCGTGCCGTCGAAAACAGATATGTAACTGGGAATATTATGCAGCATAGAAATTATGATTGATTTTTATCCGTTCTTCAGTTTCGGAGGTAATTATCCCAATGACTTTAAAAGCCTGTTGGATTACTGTGTCAGAGGCATTGGTTTTAGTTCCTTTAAGCAAAAAATCTACTATTTCGTCAGACGACGATCGATTAACGCAGGACGAGGTGTAGGCTTGAGCAATCAGAGGATCAAGAGGTTGCAGATTTTCCAAAGGGATTTTAGAGTTCACAATATCCACAGAGGGCTGCGAAGTCTCGCATACGCTAGATAGGTCCCCTTCCATTACTCTAGCAATCAAGGATGGAGGGGAAGCTGCAACCTTGCGTCTTTTTGCGATTCGCTTGCGGGACATTGTAATAATTTACAAGAGTATACTTAAAAAGGCTAAAATTGCAGATGATTTAAAACAGTAAATAGAAAACGACAAACCGAGCACAATTTAAACCACACTTATGCAAAGTGCAACTAATTAGTCCAATTGATTATATGGCCGGCACATATAATATAGAGCAGTAAAAAGAACTTTTTTTAAACTAACAATTAATAGACAGTTCCTTGCTAGGTGCTAGAAATATGGTAAAAATAAATCGTTCACTTATCTTTAAATCGGTCCACGCGCCCTTGACCTTGACGTGGACCCTTTAACACGTAGTTTTATATAGTCCACATATAGGCCAAATATCGTTGGTGAGAATAATATCGAGTATGTTATTTCCTCGGGTGAATTAATCGACTATTTGTGTCCGGTTTTGAAATGCAATGAATGATAAAATGTTGTGTTTGTTTAGGGATGAATGCTCAATCCAGTAAATTTATGATTCGTATAAATCTTCTTTAATTATCTTATATTCACTTTTCATGTTTGATAAATTGTGCATTAAGTGGTTAATGCCAGTATCCTCCTTACTTCATTCAATGGGAGAGTAAAGACATCCGATTAATATATATTTTTGTGGTTCTGAGATTTTATCGTGGCAAAACAAGCTTCTCTGGTTAAAGACTAATTTGAAACATTAAGAGCAATTTGTTCAAGTGAAGTTTTGATTTAGATCAAAAATCCTCCACATCTTTTATTTAGGCCATCCTGTCTATAGAAGGTGTATTTTAGGATAAACAGTGATGCGTTGGATATAAATTCATTTGCCTATGTTTAAGTCATGCAAACGATATACGGGTTATAAATTTCTATAAAGGTTATGAGTTGAGACATTTTATTAACTATCTTCGTTGCTTTCCGTTGCACCTGTTTGAGGAGGTCAAAATCTTTCTTCATCCACGGTATCCAGGCTGGTATTCCGCAAACTAAGTGCGGTCTCACGAAGATGCAATTGCATTTTCCGAAAAGATCAGGGGAATATTTTTAACGCACGACTGATCCAATGCAGTGTACATGTTGCCTTCTGGACTGCTCTCTTACAGTGTTCTGAGGGCATCAAATTTGCAGTTGTACACATGCCCAGATATTTGTGTGTTTCTACCTCTTTTTATGCAGTGCCATTAAAAAAATCACTGGTGATACAGAGATAATTTTTGACCAGCGGTTATAAATAGGTTTATTGATTTGACACTGTTTGGTTGCCGTCAAATCCTTAGAACACAGGAAAAAACCTAAAACAAACTCATCTTTTCATTAACCACTTTAGCTAAAGTTTTGTTTTTTTGCTTAAATAGCAGTATTCGAAATGACGAGTTTGTTTTAAGTAAAAAACCTTTTTCCAAGGTTTAGAAATAGCAAAATGTGAAGTTAAAACCGCTTTACAAAATGGGGATAATGTATCAGGGTAAGGACGGTAAGAGTCAAGACTAGTCTGTTATTGACGTTCGAGAGTATTCATTCGACAGAGTTAGAAACTTCTGCGGTTAATTCGAATGGATAGGTACTTCCAATCAGACGCGACCGCAGTCGATTCCGGTGTGGGGTCTGCCGACTAATTATTTCATGTGTTTGCCACAACCCAGGAGTGAAGAAAGACCTTGCTATGTATAGTTTACTAATAACCTAAGTACAGTTAGAAACTAGGGATAAGGGAAAAACCTAGGTACAAAAATAATCTAAATCCGGAGGATAGGTCTCCAGCTGAGATCCGGGAGGAGCGAGGGAGGGGCTGCAACGAGGATTCCTGGTCGTCAGGCTCGGCCGAAACGGGCGTCCTGGATTTCAATCCTCACCCGTATTTATAACATCTCCATTGATAAGGTCGGATCCCATCGGTGATGATTAGTTGAAATGCATCGGGGTATTTAAATTAAACATATTTTAGCTATGCATGTTTTCCTTCTATTAACATTCAAACTATATTGTTATGTTATAAACTTTATAAGAGACCTCAATCATGTTTAAGTGGTAGACGTATAAATAGGATGAAGAATCGCGGGCGTCCCTTAAGAGGCGCATTTTCTAGAAGTTTCTACGGACGCGCATGGAACACGTGGTCGGAACTTTCTACATTGCTTCCTCCTATAAAAGGACTCTGCTGTCCTCAACAGCATCAACTACTTCGGTAGCCGATCCGCATTCAGGAGGTACCTCTACAATTTTTTCAACTTTAAGGTCATTGAAGAAGACCTCGAGCAGTGCGTAGCCCCCCTTCCGGATAAACCTCTAGGTAGTGCTCAACTATTTGAGTATCGTCCTGGAGAGACGGGCTAACATGCATCTCCGAATGATCGCCATTCTCCCCTACATGATAAACTGCCTTAAGGCGGTTGAAATGAACGGAGAACTCCTCAGAATACGGTCTATCTTGGTGGCGGATGAGGCAAGTGGTGTCTGACAGTACACGAGTAACAACATAAGGACCAACCCATGCTGGATTAAATTTCGGTGGTACCCCAGCAGGCGTTGCAAAACTTCGCATCCATAGAATATTCCCCGACTGGTATGGGGTACCATGCGCTAGGTGGTCACAGTAAGCTTTCTGTTGTCACTGTCCTTCTTGGAGATTTACGCGAGCTTCCTCAAATGCTACTCGTAGAGTTCTTTTTAAGCGTGAGGCATTTGTTTCTACTTTTTCTATTTTATGCGCAGGCGGAAAATGAAGGTCTTCAGGGAGTTGCATCTCCAGGCCACACGTGCGAAAGAGTGGGGTATGGCATGTGGTAGCATGTACCGTGGATCGGTTGGCCAACATGCAGGCTGGTATAGCGTCGTCACAGGTTGGTGTGGCATTTCTATCAATAAGGCCCGCAAGATATTAATGAGGGCCCGGTTGGTCCTTTCAACTTGACCATTACCCTGAAGGTGGTACGCCATCGTACGTGTTTTCTTTATTTTTAGGAGTTTGCAAAGCTCCAGTACGGCAGCATTTTCCAATGATGACCCTCGGTCTGAGTGAATTTGGTCCAAAGCTCCCCAACGGTGGACCCAACAATTAAATAAAGCTTTAACCAGAGTGACTGCAGACGCATCAGGCAGGGGCACCGCTTCTGGCATTTTGGTAAAGAAATCCACCATGACTAGGATGAACTTATTCCCTTTAGCAAATGGTGCAATTGGCCCAACAAGGTCAACCCCTACTCTCTCATTAGGATAACCTGTTTTAATAGGCTGAAGTGGAGCGCTTAATGATTGGTTGGGTGACTTAGAAGCCAAACAGAACTCGCACGACCAAATGACGTGCGGAATATCCCGTTTTTGGTTTGACCAAAAATAGCGTCGTCGAAGGGCCCACTTGGTTTTGTGAATCCCGGAGTGACCCAGTTCTGCATGCATCCTTTCCACTATGTCGGCAACCATTGTAAGGGGTAGCACAACACGCTGTGGATACTGTTCGCTGTCACGGTAGAAAAGGACACCTTTCTCAATGAACAGTTTGTCACAAAGGCTGTGGACACACCGCATTTAGTAGCTATAGCCAGCTTGTTCTGACTTGCTGAGGGGCCTGGCGTTGCTTACCTTCCTGTAATAAATGGAAGATTAATGTGGATCGTTTCTCTGAGCTACAGCCCAGAGTAGGCACTGGTCGCTTTGTAAGGCAACGGCGGATATAGTGACATCAGTGCACGATGGGCATTCACCGTGAGGGCGATACAGTTTCCTTGAGAGAGCATTGGAATTTCCGTCCTGGCGACCCGGTCGGAACACGCATTCGAACTCGTATTCCGCCAGTTTTTCCTGCCACCGAGTGACTTGCCCCTCAGGATTCTTAAAGTTTAGCAACCACGTCAATGAACTATGACCCGTGCGCACGACGAATGGCCGATACTGAAGGTACGGCCGACATTCTTCAACAAAGTATTTTAATGCTAGCATCTCTTTGTGAGTCACGCAGTAACGACGTTTTGCATTAGTCAACGAACAACATTCAGTACTGTTGGGTTGCTGCTGGGAGAGGACAGCACCTATTTCATTATCTCTAGCGTCAGTGTCTAACACACATTTTCCAGCATCAGAGCTTATGTTAGGGAAAACTAGAATCGGAGATGAGCAAAGATTATCTTTCAGCGTCTGGAAGCTGGTAGCGCAGTCAGCAGCCCACTTAAATTCGACATCTTTTTGCGTCAGCTTATGAAGGGGGGCTTGCAATAGTCCTTGATAAAACGCCGATATTACGAGGCAAGTCCTAAAAAACTTCGAACCTTGGATACGTCTGTGGGATTAGGCCAGTCGCATATTCGCCTTACTTTCTCATCATCGGTCTCCATGCCGGTGGCAGAGAAGACATGGCCTAGACATTTAACGTGCAGCTTGATAAATACACACTTGCTCGGCTTCCAAGTGAGACCAGCCTGTCTAAGACTGCTGAACACAGACCGAAGATTTTCGAGGTGGTTATTAAAATCCTTACCGAGGACGATAATATCGTCCATGTAAACAAGACACGAGTTTGGAATCAACTGGGAAAGGGCCTGATTCATTTACCTCTGGAAAGTGCTAGGGGAATTTGATTACCCGAAAGGCATTGTCTCAAATTCATAGAGACCTGAGGGGACAGTAAAAGCCGTCTTTTCTCTGTCAGCGGGTCTCACTTCCACCTGCCAGTAGCCAGAAGCAAATCGAGTGCCGAAAATATGGTAATACTGGCGTGGGTTCTAACGTCGCGTCAATTTGCGGAAGTGGAAAGGAATCTTTCTTAGTCACGTTATTGAGTTTTCTATAATCAAGGCATAATCGCATTAAGCCGTCTTTTTTTCCTTACAAGCACTATCAGTGACGACCAGGGAGAATGAGATGGCCTGATGATATTTCGGCTGAGCATATCACTTATAAGCGCATCCAATTCATTCTGGTAAAAGTTTGGAAGCGGCCTATGTGGGACCCGGATGGGTCGTGCGTCCTCCGTGTCAATGCAATGCTCCATCACACTCATCCTACCCGTAGACTTCCCATCCCAGTCAAAAATATCCGTAAATTCTTAAACTAAATCACTTAACCTCTTTGCACTGGCCTGATCAAGATGTGCTTGAATAAGTTCCTAATCATTAAAGGCAACTGTACACACAGGTAACCTGACAGGTCTAGGAATACGGGAAAGGAAGGGTACCTTAACAGAGGGTGTATGCAGGAGGGGCCTACTGAAGTCTAAGGAACATTTAAACTTATTCAAAAATCCAACACCTATTATGCAATCCCATGGTATATCGGGGGACACAAGAAATTGTTGGGTAAAACTAACCCCAGCTAAATCCAGGGAAAATTCTACTAGACCAGTATAATTCAGTATATTTCAGTATATATAAGGAAGATAGGCAGAGCCTTTGAAAACCCTATTTACAGATAGACGCTAGCAAAACAAGCAAATGTTACATTGCGATAGTCATTTGAGCATATCGATCATTGCTGTCGACTCAAAATATGTCCATCAAGTAAAAATGCATCAAGTCTTCTTTTAAACATTTCAACGCTTTCAGGCTGAACAACTGAAGCTGGCAGTTTGTTCCATTCTGCAACCACCCGTTAAGAAAAGAATTTGGCCCACACTTCAAGTTTGGCGTGTTTTCTTTTCAGATTGTATGGGTGTGCTTGGAGACTTGTCATGTTTGCCAATTCAAAAAAGTTGGCTATCTGAAGAGCACAATCAACTCCTCTGACCAGTTTGAAGACTAAGATCATATCCGCTCTGTATTGCCTATAAGAGAGAGGAAACATTTTAAGTCTTTCTAGGCGACCCTCATAGGGAAGGCATTCCAATCCGCTGACTAGTTTCGTTGTATTCCGTTGAACTTTCTCCAGCAGAGCGTAGTCATGTTTTGTCCAAGGGCGCCACGCCTGAACGCAATATTCCGACACCAGCCGGATTAATGTTCCAAACACGCGCCCAAAAAGCTCTCCGTCAAGATTAACAAAGGACCTCATGATTGCGCCTTAGATACACATAGCTTCCTTTGCGATATTCGCACAGTGCGACGATGGTTTAAGAGTTGGTGTTATCCATATACCCAAGTCCTTTAGAATATTTACCTCCTGGAGTTGGTGACCACTGATGAAGTTCTGCTATTCAAACCTAATCATCCTTCTGGATCTTGACCGCAGTCGGATTATTTGGCATTTGTTAAGATTAAGGTTCAGCGGCCACTCATCACACCATGTTTGCAAGCGATCTAAGTTTTGTTGTAATTTCTGCGCATCCTATGGTTTTTCAATCGAGTTCCATAACTTCAGATCGTCAGCAAATATTATCTTTTCTCATGTCAGACAATCCAATCAGTCATTTACGTATATCATAAACAAAATGGGACCCAGAACGCTGCCCTGCGGAACTCCACTGTGAGTGGTTTCCCAGTGAGACATTGCGTCTCCAACACAAACACGTTGGCGATTGCCTGGGAGAAAGTTAACAAACCATTTGAGTAGTTTGCCAGTCACACCGATTTAACGCAGCTTAAAGATCAGACGTCTGTGTGGAACCCTGTCAAAGGCTTTGCTATTCAATGTAGACCGCATCGACTGACAAACCCATTTCTAATGATTTTGTTCTACTTTCCATGTATGTGAGCAGGTTTGTGATGCAGGATCGACCACTTCGAAATCCATGTTGATATGAACTTAGCAAGTTATTCTCTTCAAGATGAATCATCAGTTCCGTTTTGATTATCTTCTCCATCATTTTTCAACAGATACTTGTTAGGCTGACTGGTCGGAAACTGTTTGTTGATGTCCTCAATCCTCCTTTATAGATGGGGATTATATTGGCTATCTTCCACTCGGTAGGCAGAGCCCCCGTCGAACTTTCAAATATCTTGGAGAGCGGAGAGGCCAGCTGGTCTGTGAGTTTATTGAGAACTTTTGCGGGAATACCATCTGGGCCAGGTGATTTAGTGGGCTGTATCTGTTCAGAGTTTTTCTTACTGTGTCCATTGGGAACGACACAGTGCTTATTTTGTTTGTTGATGTGGCAGTACTGTAGTATTCGTCCTCGTCAAAGGGTGGTTCCTCGGTATACACGGACATATAGAAATTGGAAAAGAAGCTGGTCTTATCAGAGTTATCAGTTAACCTGTTTCCCTGATTGTCTTTAAGACAAGGAATGCAGTCGTGAATTCGTTTTTCCTTATTAACGTAAACATAAAACCTTTTCGAATTTCTTGGTATGTCATTGACTTTTTCTGACTCAAAGGTTGATCGTTCGTTACTCAGAAGGTTCCGACATCGATTTCGTTGTTTCTTAAAAGTGGAAAAATGTTCCGGTTGTTGATATCTGGCGTATGTTCTCCACAGTCTTCTTTTCTTCTTGAGATTCCTTTCTATTTCCGATGTCACCCACTAGGGTCGTGAGACACACGATCGCCATTTAAGTGGGCAGAATTACTCAACCAACTGCTGAATCAATTTAATAATGAAAAACCAGGCAGCATTTGGGTCAGGTACATGTGCAGGGCTCCATTCTATCCCATTTAGTAATTCTTTCATTTTGGGATAATCCCATTTCCATACATTTCTCTCCCTAACTGCACGACGTTTTGGTAGAGAAAAATGACTGTACTTCCAAACAAGAACACAATGATCACTTCGTCCAAGTGGCACGTATGAACTTAATGCAAGGACGCAATTGTCATCTCTTCTTATGACTAGATCCAAACAGCTTGTATGCTGCCCATTTCGGAACTGCGTATCCATTGAAGCAAGCTCTGACTGTTATATTATGGACTATACAGTCAGCAAGGTTGCATCTCAATGATGATCTCGTGACCTCTACTGTCCCCTCTTCGTTTCGACCATGTTGTCTACGATGAGTTCGTCCTCTCTCACCTCCACTGGTGTTTATAAACAGTAGCTCTGACTGCTATATTATCTTTCACCCGACAAGGAGCGTTTCGAACCCTCATACGTAGTCAGCAACATCATGATACTATCCCATTGCATTTAGCTATTAATTTTTTAGTGAAGCAGTTTTTTTCTCCTATTTTTTTTTAAATTGGCGGCTCGCCGAACTCCGCCTCCGATTTAACCCTAGGAGTTTTTTTACTGCTTGTTTTCCAGTTTACCGTATATGCCAAAGATCGTTGACTTTTGTATTAAAAATGGCAAATCTTTTTGAATCGGATATGTTTACCATACTACTCATTTCTGCTGTTCATATGGATGCTCACATAGTGCAGCAATTATCCACTTTGTATTTATTTAAACCATAATACTAAGTTTGTAATGATGGGGCCCTCTGGGCCTTAAATATACAATTTATTTATTTATTTATTTCTTTTAGTGATGGAAGGTTGAATCATGCACTTTGTTACAGTCTTTAATACTGTGTTCAATTTGGTCGTCATCGGTGAGCATTCTGGATGTTTATCAGACATCTCTATTGATATTTCAAAGAGCGTTAGTTCTTAGGACACTGCATTTGCTCAAATAGCGCCCAGGAAGCCTGAATTTGGGTTTGCAGCATTCTGGTCTGTCGATAAGTCGCAGGCCACTTTTCCGCCATCAATTCACTGGCTACCATGACCTGCTCCATTGTAGTTCGATGGACATGTATAGAGCATGCTGTTGTTGCTCTTTCGTGGCGTAAAGATACCTTACGATTAATATTTGTCGATGTTTCAGAGACCGTCGATCGCTGATTTACTTTTGTACAGCCGGATTCTGTGTGCACCAGATTTTCCGAAATTGGGAAATGCAAGACCTAATTTCATCCTCGCTTATTTTCTTTCTGATCATCTGTATTTAATAATAATAATAATAGTTGTATTTAATACCGGTTTACAGGCATTGTCAGATGAAATATTCAGTGGGTAGAGGCTGGCAGTGAAAAAAAACTCCTGAATATATATCATTTCAACTGACTCAGAGGTTTGTTCGAATGAATTCGTTCTTTTTCTCTTTTTTTTCGCTTAATCTTGGTCTAGGGACATCAACTGTTTCCTAGCGATTATTAGAGTCCAGCTCGCTGATGTTTTTTCAGCTCTTTTGCATCGTGTTCTGGCGATTTAATTTGTTATGTTTGATGAGCACTGCTATTATTTCCGAGAGGAGATCGACGTCTCCTTCTTATCTTAAAACTCTGGTTGTGAGTCCTCGGCATCCATCATAGTGTGCCAGCCCTTCACTGTTTAGCTCAGTTTTGGTAAAGTTCAGTAGAGCACTGCTTTCTTCAATATGGCTGCTCGGTGGTTCTTCTCGGTCTGCTGAGAGTATTTCTGGTAAGTTTTTGTCACATTAAATCGAAAACGGTTTACAAAGATAGGAGAGATCATTATTTTTGTAGTGTATACTATTTTTTTGTCTGCTGGCTTCCAGGGCGTGGCCGAGCGGTCAAGAGCATCGGTCGCTAATCGAGAGGTTGGTGTTTCGAATCCCAGTCGAAGCGGTGAATAATTTTCTCGCGTGGTCGGTTCGTAAACATTTGCGTTGCCCATGCCAGCAAAATCTCTACGATGATGCATTAATTTTTAACGAGCAGCTTAAATTATCAAGCGAATGGTTTACTGAGCACAGTAAGAAGCTATTTTTCCGAACCGAATTCCCTATCGAATGTTAAAACGAAACAAAGAACGAGGCAGCCTTTGAAGCGAGTTTCCCAGTGGTTCTCCATTCCTTTCTGATGTGGACACCTTTTCTGGTGAGAGACGGTTTTCTAAGGCCCGTACAAGGCAGGATCCAAGTGAAGCTGATTTAGTTAATTTTTTTAAGATTCAGATGTCGCTTGTTGTGTGCCTGACTATCACAATGTCTATAAACACTAATAGTCTGATCCTGATAAATACGGACAATATGTGATCCAATGACAACCTATTTCGTTGAGTCCTGACTTCGGGTAAAGATTATTGGCCAAAAATCAAAAGCTTGGAGACGAGCAAATTTCAAACGGATGTCCAACGATGCCGCAATAGGAACAATATGAGCAATAAATCCGCCTACACGTTAAACACCGCTTTAAATCAATAAAAGATACGAAGAATATTTAGGAAAGACTCAGCCGCTTGTCGTTGTGTGAGGCATTTGGCAGAAGAAAAATTCCCGATGTTCAGAAAGCAATTAAATACGTGCAGTTGCAGCGTTAATGTCAGGATCAGAATGAGCGAAGTGCTAACGGTTTTCAAATTGTCCAAGCTGGAGAACAAATAAAATGCGTGGTTCCTATGCACATGCCGACGATATGAAAATCTGGAATGTAATCCAGAGCCCTGCCGTCCAAGATAAACTACAGATCAACTTAACTCGGTTGGAAGAGTGTTTGAATCCTTGGCTTTTGTGGTTCAACGTCGATAAGTGTACAATACTTCGCTTAAGCAACCCATCGGGATCTGCCGACAGTAGAAGCTTCTTTCTCAGTGGCGAATTTTTACAAGACGCGGAACCCCAAAAGGACCTTGATGTGCTGACGACCACCACCATAAAACCATCCTTCCGCTGTTCTAAATTGGCGAAGAGTGCAATTTTTGTGTAAGATGAACTCCTTAAACCCAATTGGTTTCTTTATATGCAGCACTTAATTTCACGTTACAACAAGTTACTCAAAGGCCTATGCCTATTTCCCTCAATAAACTGAATTGAATTTAAGTAAACTCCCTTATTTGACCTACAGTCCCTATTTTGATTGGCCACGTGAGTGTGACGTTCGTATAAGCAAATGTGCACTTCCGCCTTTTAGTCCCTTGTGCCTGCGTAACGTGCCCGAGACGTTCAAGCAACGACCCAAAAGTAAAGGAAGACCTGGATGTTTACAATTTACTAGTAACCTAAGTACAGTAAGAAACTAATGGGAAGGGGAACCTAGGTACAAAAATAATCTAAGTCCGTTGGATGGCTGTTCAGTTGAGATCCGGGAGGAGCGACGGACGGGCTGTGGAAATGGTTCCTGGTCGAAGATGCGGCCGGAAAACGGGGGTCCAGGATTTTATTCCTCAGCCGTATTTATAACATCTCCATTGACAAGGTCGGCTCCCACCGGTGATGATTGGTTGAGTTGTATTAGGGAAATGAATTAAAACAAACTTAAGCTAGGTATATTTTCCTTACATTTACATTTAAACTATATTTTTATGTTATTAAACTTTATAA
Organism: Schistocephalus solidus; assembly: GCA_017591395.1. Lineage (NCBI taxonomy): Eukaryota > Metazoa > Platyhelminthes > Cestoda > Diphyllobothriidea > Diphyllobothriidae > Schistocephalus > Schistocephalus solidus. The sequence goes on along the minus strand of WEDG01004950.1, from coordinate 78,578 downwards.
GAAACATAAATCATGTTTAAGTGCTTGACGTATAAATAGGATGAAGAATCGCGCGCGCGCCCCTTAAGGAGCGCGTTTTCTAGAAGATTCTACGGACGCGCGTGGAACACGTGTTTAGATCTTTCTACATTGCTTCCTCCTATAAAATGACTCTGCTGTCCTCAGCAGCATCAACTAGTTCGGTAGCCGATCCGCCTTCAGGAGGTACCTCTACAAGTTTTTCAACTTGTTGTTCACGGTTGAAGACCTCGGGCAGTGCATAGCCCCCTTCCGGAGAACCTCTAGGCAGTGCTCAACGATTTGAGTATCGTCCATGTGAGACGGGTAAGCACGCATCTCCGAATGATCGGCATTCTCCCCTTCATGATATCCTGGCTTAAGGCGGTTGAAATGAACGGAGAACTCCTCAGAATACGGCCTATCTTGGTGGCGGATGAGGCAAGTAGTGTCTGACAGGACACGAGTAACAACATAAGGACCAACCCATGCTGGATTAAATTTCGGTGATACCCCAGCAGGCGCTGCAAAGTTTCGCATCCATACGATATCCCCACCTGGTATGGGGTACCATGCGCTAGACGGTCGTAGTAAGCTTTCTGTTGTCGCTGTCCTTCTTGGAGATGTAGGCGAGCTTCCTCAAATGCTACTCGTAGAGTTCTCCTTAAGCGTGAAGCGTATGTGTCTACGTTTTCCATTCGATGCGTAGTCGGAATATGAAGGTCTTCAGGGAGTTGCATCTCCCGACCACATGTGAGAAAGAACGGAGTATGGCGTGTGGTAGCATTTACCGTGGATCGGTAGGCCAACATGCAGGCTGGTATAGCGTCGTCCCAGGTTGGTGTGGCATTTCTATCAATAAAGGCCCGCAAAGAGATTTATGAGGGTCCGGTTGGTCCTTTCAACTTGGCCATTGCCCTGAGGGTGGTATGCTGTCGTACGTGTTTTCTTTATTTTTAGGAGTTTGCAAAGCTCCAGTACGACAGCATTCTCAAATGACGACCCTCGGTCTGAGTGAATTTGGTCCGGAGCTCCCCAACGGCAAACCCAACAATTGAATATAGCTTTAGCCACAGTGACCGCAGACGCATCAGGCAGGGGCACAGCTTCTGCCATTTTGGTAAAGAAATCCACCATAACTAGGATGAACTTATTCCCTTTAGCAGATGGTGCGATTGGCCCAACAAGGTCAACCCCTACCCTCTCATTAGGATAGCCTGTTTTAATAGGCTGGAGGGGAGCTCTTAATGCTTGGTTGGGTGACTTAGAAGCCAAACAGAACTCGCACGACCGAATGACGTCCTGAATATCACGTTTTGATTTGACCAAAAATAGCGTCGTCGAAGGGCCCACTCAGTTTTGTGAATTCCGGAGTAGCCCAGTTATGCATGCATCCTTTCTACTATTTGTCCACCATTGAAAGAGGTAGCACAACGCGCTTCGGATACTGTTCGCTGTCGCGGTAGAAAAGGACACCGTTCTCAATGAACAGTTTGTCCCAAAGACTGTGGAGACACCGCGTTTCGTAGCTATAGCCCGCTAGCTCTGACTTGCTGAGGGGCCTGGCGTTGCTTACCTTCCTGTTATAAATGGGGGATATATGTGGATCGTCTCTCTGAGCTGCAGCCCAGAGTAGGCATTGGTCGCTTTGTAAGGCAACGACGGATATAGTGACATCAGTGCACGACGGGCATTCACCTTGGGGGCGATGCAGTTTCCTTGAGAGAGCATCGGCATTTCCGTGCTGGCGACCCGGTCGGAACACGCATTCGAACTCGTATTCCGCCAGTTTTTCCTGCCACCGAGCGACTTGCCCTCAGGATTCTTTAAGTTCCGCAACCACGTCAAAGAACTTTGATCCGTGCGCACGATGAATGGCCGATACTGAAGGTACGGCCGACATTCTTCAACAAAGTATGTTAATGCTAGCATCTCTTTGCGAGTCACGCAGTAACGACGTTCTGCCTTAGTCAACGAACGACTGAGATACTGGATGACACGTTCGGTACCGTCGGGTTGCTGCTGGGAGAGGACAGCACCTATTGCATTATCGCTAGCGTCAGTGTCTAACACAAATTTTCCAGCATCAGAGCTGATGTTAGGGAAAACTAGAATCGGAGAGGAGCAAAGCTTATCTTTTAGCGTCTGGAAGCTGGTAGCACAGTCAGCAGCCCACTTAAATTTGACATCTTTCTGCGTCAGCTTATGAAGGGGCTTGCAATATGAGCATAGTCCTTGATAAAACGCCGATAGTACGAAGCAAGTCCTAAAAAAACTTCGAACCTCAGATACGTCTGTGGGAGTAGGCCAGTCACGAATTTGCCTTATCTTTTCATCATCGGTCTCTATGCCTTTGGAAGAGACGACATGTCCTAAAAACTTGACGCGTGGCTTGATAAAGACGCACTTGCTTGGCTTTAAAGTGAGACCAGCTTGTCTTAGGCTCTCGAAAACAGACCGCAGATTTTCAAGGTGGTTGCTAAAATCCTTGCCGAGGACGATAATGTCGTCCATGTATACAAGACACGTATTTGGAATCAACTGGGACAGAACCTGATTCATCAACCGCTGAAAGGTGCTAGGAGCATTTGCCAACCCGAAAGGCATTGTCTCAAATTCATAGAGGCCTGAGGGGACAGCGAAAGCCGTCTTTTCCCTGTCAGCGGGTCTTACTTCAACCTGCCAGTAACCAGAAGCTAAATCAAGTGTTGAAAATATGGTATTACCGGCGAGGGTGTCCAACGTCGCGTCAATTCGCGGGAGTGGAAAAGAATCTTTCTTGGTTACACTGTTAAGTTTTCTATAGTCAATGCATAATCGCATTGAGCCGTCTTTTTTTCTTACTAGCACTATCGGTGACGACCAGGGAGAATGAGATGGCCTGATAATATTACGGCTGAGCATATCACTTATAAGGGCATCCAATTCATTCTGATAGAAGACTGGAAGCCACCTAGGTTGGACCCGTATGGGTCGTGCGTCCCCCGTGTCAATGCAATGCTCCGTCACATTCGTCCTACCCGTAGACTTCCCATCCCAATCAAAGATGTCTTTAAATTCTTCAACTAAATCACCTAACTTCTTGGCACTGGTCTGATCAAGATGTGCTGGAATAAGTTCCTTGGCATTAAAGGCAACTGTACACACAGGTAACTTTGCCGGTCTAGGAATACGAGAAAGAAAGGGTACCTTAACAGAGGCTGTGTGCAGGAGGCGCCTAACGAAGTCTAAGGAACATTTAAACTTATTCAAAAAGTCAACACCTATTATACAATCCCAAGTTATATCTGGGGAGACAGTTAATTGGTGGGTAAAACTAACGCCAGCTAAATTCAGGGAAAATTCTACCAGACCAGTATGCCTGAGGTTAGCCCCGTAAGCCGTGTGAAGGGTTATGCTGGGCCTATCACAGTGCCGGATCTTAGTCTGAAATTCAAGGAAAGGCTGCTGACGTACTAACGAGCATCCAGCGCCGGAATCTACTAAACAGGAAAGAGTTGTGCTACCTACTGACCCTCGGACTAAGGGGCAATTAGTAGAGCCTAAACATGATATAACTGTATCAGAAACGAGGTAATACTCACCGTCACTGGGTCCAGGGGCTGTGTCGATGGCATCAATGGAGCGGCGGGCTTGGGGTTTGTTTGGTCGTCGGGTCTGGGGCCGACGCCAATTTCTTCGCCGGGGAGAAGAGCCACAAGAGCAAGACTGCCGAGGAGACTGACTGGAGGCGTCACGGGAAGAATGGGGCTGGACAGCTGTGACACCGAACAGCGGCCGCGATGGTTGTTCACAAACGGCCTGAAGAACTTCCTCTTCCCGAGCCAGGGCAAGAGCTTTATCGAGGGCTGACGGCCGATCTCGCAAAAGGATCTTCCAGATCTGGGGATCACGGACACCAGCGACCAGTTGCTCAAGCACCCGAGTACTCAGGGCCTTCGCATCCAGTGTTGGGAAAGCCCTCCGCCCGAGGAGCCGAAGGGCCTGCTGGAAGTCGTTGATCAAATCCCCCGGTTGTTGATAACGGCGATGGAAGTCCGCCTGTTAGATCCAAGGGTGCTCAAAATTCCCGAGGATTTCGCGAAGACCATCGAGGACAGCCGAGAGAGCTGTGGCCGCCGAGATGTCTGCCGAAAGGGCGAGATCGTAGACCTCGTCGTCCAGAAGGGCCAGGATAGCCCCACTGTGCGCCCTTGCATCGAGACCCTGAAGGTAGTCTTTGCAACGCGCCTCCCAGCGAGCGAAATTTATTTCGCGAGTCAGCTTCTCTGGCGGGGGCGCAGAATGCATGGTTAGCTTCTGCAGCTCTTTGACCAATTTCCCCAGGAGATTATCACCCATTTTGAGAAGAACACCGCTGCTACCAATTTGTAACGTGCCCGAGACGTTCAAGCAACGACCCAAAAGTAAAGGAAGACGTGGATGTTTACAATTTACTAGTAACCTAAGTACAGTAAGAAACTAATGGGAAGGGGAACCTAGGTACAAAAATAATCTAAGTCCGTTGGATGGCTGTTCAGTTGAGATCCGGGAGGAGCGACGGACGGGCTGTGGGAATGATTCCTGGTCGTCGTTGGACCTCCGTTTGAAATTCGCTCGTCTCCAAGCTTTTGATTTTTGGCCAATAATCTGTTCCAAAGTCAAGACTAAACGAAATAAGTTGTCATTGGATCATATATTGTCTGTTTATCAGGATCAGCCTATAATTGTTTATAGACATTGTAATATTCAGGCACACGAAAATTGATATCGGAATCTTGAATAATAAGCTAACTCAGCTTCATTTGGATCCTGCCTCATACGGGCTTCAGAAAACAGTCTCTCGCCAGGAAAGGTGTCTACATCAGAAAGGAACGGAGAACCACTAGCAAACTCACTTCGAAGGCTGCATCATTCTTTACTTCGTATTAACATTCGATAGTGAATTCGGTTCGGAAAAGCACTTCTTTTTGTGCTCAGTAAACTATTCGCTTGATAATTTAAGCTGCTCGTTAAAACTTAATGCATCCTTGTAGAGATCTTGCTGGTATGGGAAACGCAAATGTTCACGACCCGACCACGCGAGAAAATTATTCACCGTTTCAGCCAGGACTCGAAACACCAACCTCTCGATTAGCTACCGATGCTCTTGACCGCTCGGCCACGCCCGGGAAGCCAGCAGAAAAAACAAATAGAATACACTACAAAAATAATGATCTCTCCTATCTTTGTAAACCGTTTTCGATTTCATGTGACAAAAACTTACCAGAAATACTCAAGTCACTCTCAGCAGACTGAGAATAACCACAATCAGCAATAATGAAGAAAGCAGTGCACTACTGAACATTACCAAAACTAAGCTATACAGCGAAGGGCTGGCACACTGTGATGGATGCCGAGGACTCACAACCAGAGTTTTGAGATTAGAAGGAGACCTCGATCTCCTATCGGAAATAATAGCAGTCCTCATAAAACATAATAAAATGAACTCGCCGAAACACGATGCAAATGAGCCGAAAAACATCAGCAAGCTAGAACATAATCATCGAAAGGAAACGGTAGAAGTCAATAGGCACAACATTAAGCGAAACAAAAAAAGAGAAAAAAAGAACGAAGTCATTAGAACAAACCTCTGAGTCAGTTGAAATACAGATGACCAGAAAGAAAAATAAGCGAGGAGGAAATTGTGTCTTGCGTTTCCCCAGGTTCGGGAAATCTGGTGCACATAAAATCCGACTGCACAAAAGTAAATCAGCGATCGACGGTCTCTGAAAAGTCGAAAAACAGTAATCGTAAGGTTTCTTTACTGCCAGGGACGAGCGACAGCAGCATGCTCTTTACATGTCCATCGAACAACAATGAAGCAGGGCATGGTAGCCAGCAAAGTAATGGCGGAAAAAGTGGCCTACGACTTATCGACAGACCTGGATGCCATAAACCAAAAATTCAGGTTTTCCGGGTGCTATTCGTGCAAACGCATTGTCAGGAGAACTCACGCTGTTTGAAAGGTCCATAGAGATGTCTGCAAATCAACCAACAGGCTCATCGATGAAGACAAATTTGAACACAGTATTAAAGACTGTATCAAAGGGTATGATTCAACCTTCAATCACTAAAAGAAAGCAGGATGCAGAAACGAGTTTTCCCCTGACAGGTCATTTTGTCTGGTAGTTCAGGGAGTCTCAGAGGCTACTGGGAAACGCCAAAAGAAAGGGTAAAACAGGATCTGCTGACATTCCAAAAATTTATTGAATGATACGCAAGAAACTGGTGTGACAGTCGACATCAAAAAAAGATCTTTCGATTGGGGCCTCTCGTTACAAAATGAAACGCATGAGGGTCGACCAAGACCATTAAAAAGTCGTTTTGGGGAGAAAACAGCAGGTAGATCTATTGCTCTCTCGAAAAGTCCCAACTACGAAAGAATCATCGTGGAGTTTTTTTCAGCCGGATTACTCTCCCACCGATCGGATGAAAATGAGGACACCGGTAGCAGAATTGAAAAAGACGTCAATACGAGGGGAAACAAAACTTGAAAAATAGTAGACAACAAAAATAGTCAAAACGGTGCGCTCGTTTTTATGGGGAACATCCGGTGAAATTGACGGCAACCACGCCGGTCAAAAGCCCTACCAAATGCCTATGGATTTAAACCCAGACAGGAGACTGGATATATCTTGTGAAATATCCAGCAAAAATCTCCATGTGGAAGATAGAACTAAAAATCTTTAGAAATCGAGGCAAGGAAACAAGATTAAAAATGATGTACACAAAATGTGCAGAGTCTATTGAACAAAAATGGATGAAATTAAACTGGTCGTGGACCATTTACAACCTGACTTCATAGCTCTAACTGAAACATGGTTAAATGAACAAATCGCAGACACAGAAGTCCGAATAGACGGTTTTCAGCTTATCCGCATGGATAGAAACGGACGTAGGGGTGGTGGAATCGCAATGTTTATACGAGAAGGCATTGACTTCATTCCGGATGTGCCCTCGCCCAATAGGATCTCGTCTTGCGAAATACTTTGTTGTAAACTGAAAGTCCCAAACCAACCAGACCTCCATATTGCCGTGGTATATCGACCCCCGGGACAGCGAACGGACACGGACGAAGCACTCATCACAGAGGTAAAGCAAATCTGCCATAGCAAACATTTATTAATACTAGGAGATTTCAACGCTCCCGATATCGATTGGGTGTCAATGTACTCCTCGCGATCGGAAAATTCATTCGAACAGAAATTACTTCAGTTGGTAAATGACGAGTTTCTTACCCAACATGTCACAATGAAGACGCGGTTCCGAAATGGGCAGCAGTCAAGCTGTTTGGATCTAATCATTAGTTGAGACGACAATTGCATCCTTGCATTAAGTTCTTACGTGCCGCTTGGACGAAGTGATCATTGTGTTCTTGCTTGGGAGTACAGTCATTTTTCTGTACCCAAACGTCGTGCAGATAGGCAGAGAAATGTATGGAAAGGGGATTATCCCAAAATGAAAGAATTACTGAATGGGATAGACTGGAGCCCTGCACATGTACCTGACCCTAATGCTGCCTGGTTCTTCATTAGTAAATTGATTCAGTAATTGGTAGAGAAATTCTGCCCACTTAAAAGGCGATCATGCGTTTCCCCGACCCAAGTGGGTGACATCGGAAATAAAAAAGGAATCTCAAGAAGAAAAGAAGACTGTGGAGAACATATGCCAGATATCAACAACCCGAACAATTTTCTGCTATTAAGAAACAGCGAAATCTGTGTCGGAATCTTCTGAGAAAAGAAAGATCAGCCTTTGAGTCAGAAATAGTTAAAGACATACCAAGAAATTCGAAAAAGGTTTTATGCTTACGTTAATAAGGCAAAACGAAATCGCGACTGCATTCCTTGTCTTAAAGACAATCAGGGAAACAGGTTAACTGATAACTCTGATAAGACCTGCCTCTTATCCAATTTCTTTATGTCGGTGTATACCGAGGAACCATTTTTTAACGAGGATGAATACTACAGTACGGCCACATCTTCAAAAAAATAAGCACGGTGTCGTTCCCAATGGACACAGTAAGAAAAACTCTGAAACAGCTACAGCCCACTAAATCACCTGGCCCAGATGGTATATCCACACAAGTTCTCAATGAACTCACAGAACAGCTGGCCTCTCCGCTCTCCAAGATATTTGAAAGTTCGATGGAGGCAGGGGCTCTGCCTACCGAGTGGAAGATAGCCAACATAACTCCCATCTATAAAGGAGGAGAGAGGACATCACCAAACAGTTTCAGACCAGTCAGCCTCACAAGTATCTGTTGCAAAATGATGGAGAAGATAATAAAAACGGAACTTTTGAGGCATCTTGAAGAGAATAACTTGCTTAGTTCATATCAAAATGGATTTCGAAGTGGTCGATCCTGCCTCACAAACTTGCTCACATCCATTGAAAGTTGGACAAAATCATTAGAAATGGGTTTGTCAGTCGATGCGGTCTACATTGACTTTAGCAAAGCCTTTGACAGGGTTCCACACAAACGTCTGATCTTTAAGCTCCGTCAAATGGGTGTGACTGGCAACCTACTCAAATGGTTGGCCGACTTTATCACAGACAGGTGCCAGCGTGTTTGTATCGGAGACACCAAGTCTCACTGGGAAACCGTTCACAGTGGAGTTCCGCAGGGCAGCGTTCTGGGTCCCATTTTGTTTCTGATATACGTAAACGACTGCCTGGATTGTCTGACATGCGAGAAGGTAATGTTCGCTGACGATTTGAAGTTATGGAACTCGATTGAAAAACCGCAGGATGCGCGAAAAATTACAACAAAACTTAGATCGCTTGCAAACATGGTGTGATGAGTGGCTGCTGAACCTTAATCTTAACAAATGCCAAATAATCCGACTGCGGTCTAGTTCCAGAAGGCTGATTAGATTTGAATACCAGTACTCCATCAGTGGTCACCAACTCCAGGAGGTAAACATTCTAAAGGACTTGGGTATATGGATAACACCAACTCTCAAACCATCGTCGCACTGTGCGAATATCGCAAAGAAAGCTATGTGTATCTTAGGCGCAATCAGAAAATCCTTCGTTAATTTTGACGGAGAGCTTTTTGGGCGCGTGTTTGGAACATTTATCCGGCCGGTGTTGGAATATTGCGTTCAGGCGTGGCGCCCTTGGACGAAACATGACTACGCTCTGCTGGAGAAAAGTTCAACAGAGGGCAACGAAACTAGTCAGCGGATTGGAATGCCTACCCTATGAGGGCCGCCTAGAACGACTTAAAATTTTCCCTCTCTTATAGGCAATACAGAGGGGATATGATCTTAGTCTTCAAACTGGTCAGAGGAGTTGATTGTGCTCTTCAGATGGCCACCTTTTTTGAATTGGCAAACATGACAAGTCTCCGAGGTCACCAATACAAACTGAAAAGAAATCACGCCAAACTTGAAGTGCGGGCCAACTTCTTTTCCCAACGGGTGATTGACGAATGGAACAAACTGCCAGCCTCAGTTGTTCAGGCTGAAAGCGTTGAAATGTTTAAAAGAAGACTTGATGCATTTTTACTTGATGAACAACAAGTAATTAGTCGACAGCAATGATTGATATACTAAAACGACTATCACCATGTAACATTTGCTTGTTTTGCTAGCGTCTATCTGTAAATAGGGTTTTCAAAGACTCTGCCTATCTCCCTTATATATACTGAATGCTGAATTAAAGATGCGGCCGGAAAACGGGGGTCCAGGATTTTATTCCTCAGCCGTATTTATAACATCTCCATTGACAAGGTCGGCTCCCACCGGTGATGATTGGTTGAGTTGTATTAGGGAAATGAATTAAAACAAACTTAAGCTAGATATATTTTCCTTACATTAACATTTAAACTATATTATTATGTTATTAAACTTTATAAGAAACATAAATCATGTTTAAGTGCTAGACGTATAAAAGGATGAAGAATCGCGCGCGCGCCTCTTAAAGAGCGCGTTTTCTAGAAGATTCTACGGACGCGCGTGGAACACGTGGTTAGAACTTTCTACACCTGGTTCTCCTTGATTGCTATGTTTTCTGCCATTAAGCACTTCATTCCAGGTGACTGGGACGGTACGGATTCATCTCTTACAAATTCTGCGAAACCAGCCTCACCCAGAGCTGCTGATCCAGAACGTTCGTCGTCTTCTAAAATGAATTTACCCCAGTGGAATTGTATTTCAATTTTTTCCCTTGTTAATCAATGTGAATAGATTTGTTGTCACTGGCTAGAGAATCAACGAGTAAGGTCGCCGGAGAAATCTCCTCGGCTGCTAAGGAGTTATCTGATAAGGTATCAACCTCCGCGTATTCTGTTCTTTATACCCAATGACAATGCTAGCTGGTGGCAAGCCCCTCTACATAAGCATCTCAGATTTGTGCGGTTTTGCACAGCTAGTGATCTTTTTTGGCTGGGTGGATTATGTCTGCCGGGACTACTGAAAAAATTCTGCCAATCTCAAAACTAGGTCCCAAGTAACTGCATGTGCGATGTTAGCAGGTTAAGTACCCTGTAAACTCATGAGTAACCGATCAGAATCGCCTTTGCATCGATGTATGTGGCTGCCGCATAGCGATCTCGCGTTCTAATTATAGTTAGATTGCATAATTTGGGTTGAGTCTGCTGCGTAGTTATTAATTAATTATTTATTTATTGCCAGCTTACAGGCAAGGTCAAAAGGGATATACAGTAGGGGGTCGAGCTGACAATGAAAAAAACTCCTGATCGTTCTTTATAGTGTTTTCAGGAGAAAAAACTGCAGCTTATTGAACGGATTAAAGTTCAGGACAGGGAAGTATTGACACAGGTGCACGGTGTAGTACTTCTCCTTTCATAGTTGTGGATCTGGTATTCTGTACTAGCTGCAGGTATGCCGGCGTTCGGCTGCTCGTCGTCGACTGAGGCATAACCCGATTACGGACTGCAGAGCCAGCAATATTGCCTTCAGCATGAAGTCCGGCACCGGATTCAGAGTCCGTGGACGCCATCAGAACGGAAGACAGCTTCCAGATGATCAGCACCCAAAATTCGTGGAAGGTGTCCTGAATGTAGAAAACTAGTGACAGCTCTCGTAAACAAAGGATAGTTTTGCTGAATTTTTATACTTCTGGGTAGTTTATTCAAGATTGCTATAGCGTTTACCAAAAAAACTGACGGTATCTAACGGTGCGTGCCAAAGGAAGAAATAAAAATACATCTCGATGACTGGTGCGCCGAGAGTGGTCGAGCTGCCTCAGTAAAAATAGTCCCTTTTTTAATCTACGAAGCCACAACGGGTCGAGGCTTGTAAGCTCACAGCGTTGTTGGTAGGACAGGTTTCTGTGCTCTGAAGTGAAAACTCTTTTAGTAAAGAAGTGCTTGACTGATTCTAATTTCCTCCGTTCGATCGCGTGCAGAACGCTAAATAGAATTGAGCAGTATTCCAGACAAGTTTGACATACATTTTATTAAGGCTGGTCCTAATATTGAGGGTTTTAAAATTTCTGAGAATAAACCCAGTGGTTTGGCGTGCTTTCGAGAAAATCAGGACGCAGTGCTCTGACAGATTAAGACTACTAGAATATGATATGCCCAGATTCTTTATAAGCCGGGTGGCTGGGTGGATTATGTCTGCCGGGACTACTGTCAAAAGTCTGCCAATCTCAAAACTAGGTCCCGACTGACCGCATGTGCGATATTAGCAGGTTAAGTACCCTGTGAACTCATGAGTAACCGATCAGAATGGCCTTTAATCGATGTATGTGGCTGCCGCATAGCGATCTCGCGTTCTAATTAAATTTAGATTGCGTAATTTTGGTTGATTCTGCTGCGTAGTTATGTCAATTCCTCCCGAGTACTGCATTCGGGAGTTCCGTGTGTAGAGTGGACCTGTATCCCGTCTGTGCTACCCTATAAAGTCGATCTGTCTACTTTTCTTTTTTTTTATAATCGTTGACCTCATAAAGAGAAGCAAGGCTCCAGTTTATTTCTGTATCCATGCCAGCTCGGGCCACTTTTATCTCTATGAAGAAATATAAAAATGTGCGTTTCATATTTTCGTTCGATAGGAAAAGGCTGTTCTTTGGAAGCGTTAATACATTTTTGCAGGCTTTGGACTCGCGGAGGTGTCTGTCATCGTAGGCAGTTAAAACAAAACTGTACTGAAGGGGTGGTTCGTTTGTCCTTATACGCGTGCGTCCTGGAACGATCTCTAGGTCACGCCATCCGTCAGATGACAGTTAATAGTGGACTAGTCACTCGCACGCATATTTAAACGTTTGCTGACAGCTTTACCGGCCGCCAACAGCTGTTTTCGTGTCTTGACTTCAAAATCTAATTCATGTCCTACTTCAGGGGCGTAAATAGTCATCTGAGATATCAGCTTATCACTCCTCACTACCCATTTATGCTTTTGTGTCGTATTCCCTGTTGATTTACCTACGTACTTGCAGGAGCAGTCGTTGCTCATAGTTAGATTACTTTCATGCTTGTTTTTTCGGTATTTTACCCGCAAGAACTTTACGCTGCATGGCTTTTGTGTGCTTTTAGACCCAGCTAATATGCCTGACTGTTTCTCACTAAAAACCAAGACGCTGGCGTACCCATCAAGCACCTCGTAAACTTTGTTAACATTCATTCTACTTACCGCTAGCTTTTGCTTTCTGATCATCCCCTCCTCCCGACCGGTGGCCGAACCGCAACCTCAAGAGCTCTGCAGTTGGTAACATCTGATGTCTATGCCACGTTTAACAGATCTTTAACTGAATGATCACCCCATGTTTCCAAAATTTTTATATTATAGGTGGCGTTTCCAGACGAGAAAATTCATCAAATCCTCAAATTTCTTTGTAATGTAATCGGAAAGTCACTGAAACCGGATGGTTTTTGACAGCAGGCCTCACACTCTTAATCGATATCGTCTCCCGGCTAGTCCTACCAAAGCCTAGGCTTTGCATATCCTGCTGAACTGTGCATACTAACTTCAACCTCTTTTCGGGTTTTCACCGCGACGTGATTTCTTGTTTATTTTATTCCAAACAACCGAATTCCACGTACCTCAAAATTCCGTCGCCTTAATAGACCTCTGTGTCGTTATTTTAATTCGCTTTTAAAAGTTTTTGCTGTCTGCGGCCAACTTATGTCGCTGTAAGTGAGTTCCCTACCACGCCTTCTGTAAGTCATAAGGCCACCTCACCAAGCTGTGTGAACCAGGGGAACAGTGAATGGAATATGTAGGTACGGTCTACGGTGTAAAAATTGTTTTGAATCAGTTCGTCCTTTTGTGTAGAAATTTCGGGTCACCCATTCGAATCCCAATCAGAAAAACTCATCGAGTAATCCGTTATCGCTTTTTATATTCGGGTTTTGTAAATATACTTTCGTTTACTCTAATACCAATCCAAAACTGCCATTCGCCGCTCTTATTTTATGGATCATGCCTTGTGGAATGTTACTTTTAAACAGTAAGAATGTTCCTGTCTAAAAATTTTTAGACAACCTTTATTTGTATTTTTCTTATGACTACCGAGTTATATAGTATGCATGTTTTCAAGTCTTTCGAACTAATCTTTGTCTCTCATTTAAACGGACCTCTTCTCATTCATTACTTTATAGCAGAACCGTACCACTATGCGCTCTGGTCAGCGGCAAGATACTGGGCATTTTGAAATGCACACAAAAATGAAATTTTTATAAACAAGATTTTTTTCTTTCAAGTGCAAATTAAGGGCCTGATTTCCTGCTTAAGGAATAGAAAAACTTCGATTTGGCGCATTTTTATAAGAACTAATTGAATAAACAACATCTAAAACCAGTGAGGTGTGATATTTGTATCAATTTTTTCCGAATGTAATGAGTACGGGTTACCATACAAATCCTCCTCCTACGGTCATGCATCAGTTAGGTTCCACTATGCCCAGCGAATGTGAGTATTATTTTCTATTTAAATATACATATCAGTATTTCACTTAGTGTACCATGAATTTGGGCGCTGACCATGGACGTCCTTCATATTTAGATCTCACTTCACGTGATCATGGGTGTAACTGCAGTTTACCGGAACGAGCACTAATTTATGTTGAAAGTTGGCGTCGTCTTAGTCATCATTGAAACGTTTCTTTCCAGTTTTTACACTCCGCTCCATTCGTGGAATTCAGTCGAGCTCAAAGTGCGTTTGAGGCAGAGAGAACACGAGACGCTGTTTGCAAATTCGGCCTTCCGCCATGGCACCCTGATTTGACTGGTATGCACGATCAGGGCACTATCGATATGCTCAGGGATCAGATTCTCGCTCTTACTCAAGACGAACGAAATTTCCTGCGCGCACCACCCAGTGGTTCATCTTTTAGCTGGGACTCAGAGAAATCAGCAGGGTTGCTAAATACAGCAACTACAATGTTACAGAAGGACGAGAAACTCGCCTTAATGCGCTTCCGCCTTGTACCGAAAAGGTAGGTTGTGGTCCTGGTGCTCCAAACTACGCGATTTTCCTATTTCTATTCCTGCTCTCCTTCTAGTAGCCATAGCTTTTATCATCCATATAATTTGCTATTTTGTTTTTCACCTCGCCTGCCGTGCTGTCATTGACTTATGAAACCTTGAATTATGAAGCCATGTCCTACTGTTTACTTTATAATTTTTTTGGAATGACTGATATAGCGTAGTTCAGCTTGTGAGGTGTCTTGGGATTCAAATAACCACCGTATTGCTTGTTCAACGTCGTTTTACTATAGCATCTTGTCGCATCGGACAGCGGCCACAACATAAGCAATTGAGTGGCAGCACTTTTCGGCCATGACTCAACATCATCATCGTCCTTTTCGTAATTGTAAAGGGCAGTCTGTTTAGGATATTTCAAACTGCCGCGCACTGATAGTACTGTCGCTGCTAGTCTTCGACTTCTTATTCGTCAGACGTCAGAATCTGCTTATTTCACACTTAGACCTCGTTGATCCCGTTTTAATATCCATTATCCGTCTACCCACCGGCAGCGGCGCCAGATCTAGAGCAGATGAAACTCAGGTGCAGAGGATAGCGAGAGTGTGATAAGTTGTTCATCAAAGTTTAGAAGGTGTTCGAAGTGCTCACGCCAGGGATTGATCTTGGCCGCGTTGTCGGCAATGAAACCACCATTTAAATCGAGAACTGCATCACTTAGTTTCGAGGGCTTACCATTAACTTGGCGAATAATTTGATAGAGTTTTCGAGTGTCACAAACATTTGAGGCCTGCTCCATGGACGTCGCTATTCCAGACCAATATTTCTGCCGGTCATCCCTAGCTGATTTTGCTGTCATGTTCCGGAGTTGGCGGGAGGAAGCATCGTTGTGGAACCTGGCTCAAGCCGTCTGGGCAGACACCTGCAGGATTCGTCCACTGATCCAGGCACTGCGGCGCCGCTCGGCGAATCCGAGAATTTTCTCAACTGCTCCATAGACGGATGTCTTCAGTGGTAACCATCGGTCACTGCCTTCTCGGTTGACTGGGGTCGTAAAATGGGACCGGATTTTGCGTTCAGGGCCTCTGCGATGCTGGGTTGCTGGATTATTGTGACATCGAGGCGTCTCGCCTGTTGTATTTTGGGTGCAGATGAGAGGTGAACTTTTACGGTCAGACCCGTGGGCGTTACCAGTTTCGGCACCACGCCTCAATCTGCTATCGTGAACTCAGCTGCCGAACCTTGAACCAACTAGAATGTAGCCTATCTGACTCGCGGTATGATCGTCGTTTGAATACCAAGTCAGCAAATGTTTGTGGCAGTGCTGGAAGCACGTGTTTGTGACAAGTAGGTTCTGATCAGCGAAATTCAGCATTCTTTCACCATTGCCGCATCGAGAGCCACTCCCTAAACCGGCCTATAAGGCGACTGACGAGTCCGCGGATTCGGTCCTACCATTCCAATTCCCCACAGTGACAGTGTGCTTTCCAGATAAGCAAAAATTTCCACATTTTTTGAGTTGAGCGCCGTTGACATTAATTCAAGGAGCATTGTATTCCACACTGGGTGGCGGCTGGTGCATGACAACGTTTTGGCTGTACTGATTTTTAATCCAAAATTGGCACAGCCTGCGGTGAAGAGGTCAATGCTCCATTGCATGTCCTCTTCCGTCACAGTGTTAAGGGCGCAGTCGTCAGCGAAGAGCAAGTCATGGACTGTAACCGTAGACACGCGCGTTGGGGACTGCATACGATGACGGTTTAGAAGGTGCCCGTCAGTTCTGTAGGCTGTAGCAGAGAATATGAGACTGAAGAGGGTGGGGGTCAGAACTCAGTCCTGCTTTACTCCGTTGGCCACTGCGAATGCTTCGGATATCGTCCCGTTGTTAGTGGCGTGCGCCGTAATACCGTGGTAAAGCTGACAGCATGTGCGTGAACCGCTCAGGACAATCAAATTTATGCATGACTTTCCACATTCCGTCGCAATTCATCGTGTCAAAGGCTTTTGGCAGATTCACGAAGGTCGTGTAAAGGTGCGTTCGAATCTACTGGCACTTCTCTTGTAGCTGGCACGTGGCGTAGATCATGTCAGTTGATTCGGTGTCGGCGGAAGCCACATTGGCTTTCCGGGAGCAGTCCTTGCTCTAGGTGACCGTTTAGACAACTGAGAAGGATACGGGTGAAGATCTTCCCGGCGATGTCGAGCAACGAGATGCCTCTGTCGTTATCACAGATTTGCCTGTTCCCCTACCGCTTGTAGGGATGGACGATGGTCGCGTCTTTGAAATCCTGAGGAACCTATCCTAAGCGCTACATCTCCTGGAATAGAGTTGTGAGTTCCGCCATCAACCGGGGCCTGCCGTGCTTCTAGACTTCCGGTGGGATTGCGTCGGATCCCGGTGCTTTCCCGCTGGAAATCTGTTGCACTGCCCGGATAGTTTCTGGTAGGGAAGGCGGGAGATCCATGTCATTGGTAGTGTCCACCTGAGGGAGCCGGTCAATGGCAGCGTCGGAGATGGCTGATGAGCAATGAAGGACCTTTCTGAGGCGCTCGGCCCAGCGCTTCAAACTAGGATTTCTCTGTCAGCAGTGTTGTGCCGTCAGAGCTGAGCAGCGCTGCGTTCCCCTTGATGCAGGGGCCGTAGATGGCCTTGATGGCTTTGAAAAAGTTTTGCATTTCATTGCGGTCTGCATACCCCTGGATTTCCTCAGCCCTTCGGACCACCCAGACGTCCTGCATCTCCCTCAGTCATTGCTGTACAAGGCGGCGGCATCTGAAGAAGGCTGCTTTGGTGACGTTAGTCCGAAGTTCCATGTAAGTTTTGTGGAATCCATTCTTCTCCGCGAGTATGTTGCTGATGTTGGCGTCATTGTCGTCAGCCGAGTTCTGGTATTGACGGCGTGCGCGTCCGAGGAATTCGACGGTGGAGGACTGGATGACAATTCGCTGATGACACCATCCTGTCTCCACAGTGGCGTTATTATCTGGAGCATGCAGGTCTTCCAGTTGCTGGCTTCTTTGGTTGCTGAAATCAAAACAGTGAGCAGGCAAATTTAACAAAAGAGTATTTATCTTATTTGGCGGTCGCTTACCTTCAGGCCTTCGTCGGGGTTGAAGTTGAGCCTCATCTTGGAGATGACGAGGCGGTGATCCGTCCAACCATCGGCATCGTGGATCACCTAGGTTACCAGCACGTCTTGTTCTCGCCTCCGGTCGAGAACATCGTCCAGCAGCTGCCAGCGCCCCGACCGAGGTTGCGTCCACGTGGCCTTCTCCCGCGTCGAAAGCCGGAAGAAGGTGTTGGTCAGCAGGAGACGGTGTTCTGCACAGGTTCGCTGAAGAAGGAGGCCCTTATCGTTGCAGCTTCCCAAGACCATGAGGACCCAGCACTCCCTGCCAGGCAGCGTGTTCTGTCCCGATGCGGGCGTTGAAGTCACCATGGACAATTAACTTGTCCGCCTTCGGCACAATCGCCAGCAGAACGTGCAGGTCCTCGTAGAATTTCATTCGCCGCATCAGAGCTCGTCATTGGGGGATCGTAGGCGCTGATGATGGTGGTGAACTTGTCTCCCCGAAGAGGCAGGTGGAGGCTCATTACGCGATCATCGATACCTTGCGGCAGACAGGGCAGATGTCCCTCGATGTCGTTCCGGATGGCAAAGGCAACACCAGCGTCGCGTCGCTCTGCCTTTGTCAGGCCGCTCCAGTAGAAGGTTTAGCCCGCACCCACCTCCTCCAGCTGATCCTGTTCAGAGAATCGGGTCTCACTGAGAGCAGCAATGTCCAATATGTAGCGCGCCCGTCCCCGAGCGACTAGCGTCGTCCTCCGTTCCGGCTGGTTGCTCCTTGGATTGTCTTAAAGGGCACGAACATTTCAGGTTGCTAATGTGAGCGGACTTACTCGAGCAGCCCGGAGGGTACGGCGCAAGGCATGGGAACGGGGGTAATGTTTTTTGTTTGAGTTTTACGACCGCGTATTTTGCGATCTGTGGGCCTGCAGAAGACGTGAGACTCAGCATTTGGGGTATAGAGGGTACTTGTTAGGGGTAGCACCACACAGATAGCATTTTGTCGCTCAATTTATCTCGTACAGATGGTGAATGATTCTGTGGCCGCCTCTAACTGGTACCCAACTCTCACCTGTGTGTCCTAGTAACTCGGCTATTCTCAGCGGCCACACCCCGGGCTACCGTCACAACCGGCTGGCTAAACCAGCTGAGGGTTTCTGGTGCTGTGTGTGCCTCCACACCCGGTATGTCTGACTCCAGAACTTCCCCTATCCCCCCTCTCAAAAAGTCCTACGGCGGAGTTGACAGCAACCCCCGTGGTGACCTATGCTAACTCGGATCGCTCTCCCACTAAAACAAAACCGTGACCCATAGTGGAGTTCGGCAGCCGTCTGGGATATGCCAGCAGCCATATTTAGGGACAACACTGCTTGCCTCTTCGCGGAGGAAGAAGCTAGAAAAGGTGCCCTAAACACCTACACGATATTTTGACCGTCGATTTCGACGATGTCCACTGTATGCTCAACGGAAGGGTAGTGCAGGAACGGTGACTTGCGCGTGACTTAGTTTTAAGTGGTAATAACCTTGCGCTGCAGCTACCGCACTCTCTCCTCCTCTCCTACCTGAACCCGGTGTCATGACAGAGTGAAGAAGACCGGAGGCGGGAGAGGAGGCAGGTGGCTGGCGTGGCCGGAGCCGCCCCTGGGCGTACCACCACACCTAGCTCGGATCCCACGGAGTGGGAGTGCCATAAAGGCCACATTAAGAAGGAGCCATTGCAGCCTGACTATCAGTCCGCCAATCAGCCACTCCACACAACACACACATTGGGCTGACCACGCGGTCCGAGTTATCCCGTCAGTTGGCAACCTTCCAAGCCATGGCTTTTAGCGCACCGTGATAGTTTCAAGCGCGTCAGATTGTTTATAGTGAGGAACATGCACTGAGCTGTCGACCTCACTCTCTCCCCCACCCCCTTAGTCCAACCACTGCCCGAGCCGGTCAGTTGTCTGATGTGGAAGTGGGCGCAGCTGCTGGTGACCTCGTCTACGTGTACTACGTACACGACCTGGCCCCCCAAACACAAGCACCAGGATTTCACACAGCAGGGGGTTGAACGGCTTACATCTCGCATGTGTGAGATAGCCATAGGTCACGTTAAGAAGGAGCCATCGCAGCCTGACTCACAGACCACCAGTCAGCCACTCCACTCAACACCAATTGGACTAACTGCGAGGTCTGAGTGTAATTGTCAGTTGGCAACCTTCCATCCGCGGCGCTTAACGTTACCGCACTATTCTCCTCCCCCACCTGAGCCCGGTCTCATGACGCAGTCAAGAAGACCGGAGATGGCGCAAACACCTACACACACACATGCCCGTGCACCCTGAAATCGTCTTAGAAGGACAAGAGTGAATACGCTCACAGCAACTTCGATGAGGCTTATGCCGTGGTCGTTTTCGTAATTTTTCTACTTTAACGGGTAACCCGTCTTTCCGCTATTGCAAGTTCACTTTGTGAAAATGGTTATCTCTTACTTTTTTAGAGTCCGCTATTTCTTCCTCCCGCCTTGTTTATTATCTCGGATCCTAAGTAATCAATACCACCAACAACCCAACCGGTTTAATTCGGGGTGTTGCTGAGGTTTTATTTTTTGTTTCTATTTTTTTACTTAATCTACGTCAGGTATTCTTTGCGCGCGTTCACAGTGCTTTTTTCGACTTCAAATCGTTCAAATTTAGGACTAAAATCGTTGTCTATTGTCGGCAATCAAGCCTAACTTCTCGTATTTATCAATAATATTTTCTCTTTTATATCGAACTGCCTGACTCCTCATTCTCTGATTTGAATTCTGTTCATCCTGCGCTTTCTGATGCTATTTTAAAGAATGCTATGACCACATGCAAAGGTCTTATTAGCTTGCTACAAAGCAAGCTACTGTGGATGGTGACTTGTAACGAGCAAAGTCGCAGCTTTAACTTCGGGTTTAGCGACTGGGAATTTTGTAGGTTGACTTTCTTACTGGGTAATCAGTCTCACGAAGATCGTTAACTCCCTTTGCGATCTTTCTAGATTGAAGGAGGACGATTTTTGGCGCAACTACTTCTATCGAATTTCTCTCATTCGCCAGGCTGCTCAGCTTTCTGTTCTTGCCAATGTTTCTCCTGAGGACGCCATGTACTTCAACTCGGCGGCAGATGAAGGTAACAAGACCCACGTACCTTCCTATCCAACTTTTGTTTTTATCTCTATTTTTGACTTTAAAATAATGCTTTTGCCGCTGCATGCATGCAGCCTGCCGTGTTTCTTTCGCTTTCCCAATCTAAGATACTAACATGGGCGACTCTTGAAGTTTACCATGTCAATTCAGATGATATAAGCTCCAGAATGTGGCCGATTTTGCGCTTCCAACTGTTTCTCTAGCACGCAACATGTCTGTTTTCTTGCCCGCATGCCCATAACAGAGAGAAATATAGCGGACTTACGCACATTTTTGTGGCCGATTTGATGTTTGCTGTAAAAGCTCGACACTTGCGTCTTATTAATCACTTTCTTGACTGATTTGGTTTTAAGCTACCACAATTTTTGCGGCACACAAGGACATCAAACAAGACCAACAGGATGTTTTTCTTGTCCTTAATCGCCAAGTATATATAGGGGAAGACGGTGTTGAGGTCTTTGAATTACAGCCCTTAACCCCGTTTGATGATGACGAAAGTATCTCACATACCGAACCCCACATTTTGGTCTGTGATACGGGAATACCAGCGATTCCAGCCATTGCAGGGCCGTCTCTGCTGACTCCCGAAATCGATGAACTAATTGGCGTACCTTTCATTTGCTTATGGATACTTCCGTTAAACATACAGTACGTCTTGAAAATGAACTTCAGGAGTTGAGGCATTTGGGACATGTTGTAGGCGATTATTCGTTTGACAAACGATCATTGCCGACAACGTCGACACTGTAAAAGTGTTGACACTAAGGGGCCGAACCGAAGCCCGCCAACTATAATGACGCACCATATCCTATCAACACCACTTGTACTTACCCGCACACGCACCCCCGGACGTGGATGCATGTGGAGGGAGAGATTAAGATACCCATTTCTGGCTCATTAGCCGTAATCGGCCAGTCATACCCATCCCGATGTGGTGCACCACCCGAGGTCCGATACCGCGACCTTTTACCCAGAAGTCCACCGCTCTGACACACTGCGCCAGGAACCCTTTTTTTCCGATTTAGATAGAGAATATTAACATTGGTTGATAACGGCTCATCTTTTTTTTACAGGACTCACTCGTCCTGTTCTGTCTTGGGGTTCACTATCCAGCCCCGTCAGCAGCCACAAAGCGACTAGTATTAGTTGGTTAGTGTTGGACTTCTAGTCAACAGGTCGCGGGTTCGAGCCTCGGGTGGTGCACCACCTGGTGTTGGGTATGACTGACTGATGACGACTAATGAGCCAGAAATGACCATTCAAGTCTCCCTTGTCTTTATTGCTAATCTTCATATGCTTAAACTACTAACCGCTGTTTGCCTGTTGGCGGGGCTCGAAATTGAGCCCCAAGAAAGAACGGGGCGAGTGAGTCCCGTAACCGATCGGCGAGCATCCGTCAACCGATTATTCGTTTCATCATACTTATTTTTTAGGAATAGTTCAATGATCTCGGCCGCCAGATCCGGGGCAGATGTAGGCAAAACGGGACGTGACATCAAAAGATATCAAGTCGTTTGGCAGGACACTTAACTCTTTACTCCGGGAATTATTTTACGAACTGGCAGTAGTGTCAGAATCAACTACCAGGAATTAAAGACGCCGAAGCAGCAACTTTTCCTTTCCGGAAGTTAACGTAATTTTGAGTGATACAATGGGCTGGAGGGAGGTGCCCACTTTATATACTTTAGAAAGGGCATCGAATCGAACCAAGATCGTTTTGGGCTCTCGCTATACCTCGGTCGATCGGCGTATTGTACCTGAGTCCTCCCCAACAGTGTCACATTAATGTCTCGTGTCAGCGTTTTTACGGGATTGGGATCGAATGGACGTAAAACTGGTGATCCTCCAGTAAAGCTTTGTCTTTTTGAAGATAGTTTGTTTAGTCTAATACGACAATGTAACGCCCTTTATCCGCAACCGCGTAAACGACGTCTTTGTAGGCCCTGAATTTCCTTAATGCATCACGCTGGACCTTCGGAGAACTTTGGGTGACCTCTGAGTCCTGAGGTGGGACGGCATTTGATATCCGATTGGGCTGTTCGTGTCCTCGGTCATTTCCGTCTGACTGAGGATTGATTACATTGCTGCAACTATTTTGACAGTTTTGTCATCAGCTTTACTGAGTGAGGCTTCATGCCGTAACACCTGAACTTGTCCCTCTTTCATCTCCTTTGTTGTCAGATTGTGTACCGGTTTGCCGTTTTTGGACGACGCTGCTTTTCGGTGCCGCTTCGGGTATCGTTCTCTGTTTGCGGGTTCATTCAGTCACCCTCTGTCGAACCCGATTTGTATCGTCCCCGCCCATACACTTACAAAATCGGGCCTTCTCTTAGTCTGTTCTCTGACAGTATTTAGGAAGCCTCATGTGAAAATCTTGAAGGAACACTCGGGTCATTCGTCTGCTGTTTAACTACTGTCTGGCTCACTAGAGCACTGTTTACCAGGAGCTTGTGTGAAATGCACTCATGCAATACGTTATTGTCCATATACCTGCACGGAAACCCAACCTACGCATACGCGGAAACTCTTCCAAGGGCAAAAGTTTCTCATCCCCAAGCCCCAATAAATTGTGTATACGAACGAAAATGCGAGTTTCGGATTCCCACTGGAATCCATAATCAGATATAGCAGCAGATAAGGCTGATGTTTGCGCAAGTGTTAAAGTATTTATAAGTATGGCATATTACTC
Source organism: Schistocephalus solidus (assembly GCA_017591395.1). NCBI lineage: Eukaryota > Metazoa > Platyhelminthes > Cestoda > Diphyllobothriidea > Diphyllobothriidae > Schistocephalus > Schistocephalus solidus. The sequence continues at coordinate 55,248 of WEDG01004950.1, read as the reverse complement.
GATTTGACTCTGAACGAATGACGGTTCGACTCCTTTCCAGGATGAAATGCCTCCGTCTAATGAATTTCTTATTCCGAAATCGTCCTCTCTGTGTTTCAGCCTAAGAGAATAATTATCAAAGCGCCTTTACTGTACGTATCAAGGCACAGTTGAATTTGTTTTGCATTGCAAACACGCCATCCTTATGAATACTGAATGTCACAAATTGGACATTTCGTCAGTACATCTTGAAAATTTATTGTTTTTATGCAAACATCCAAGCTAATGGAGGGAGAAGGTGCATTACTGTAACAGCTTTTTTTTCGGGCAATTGTTTTACCAACTAACACCATTTTATAGGAAGTATTACTTTATTATTGCTCTTGGTTGTTTCGTGGACCGTAATTTCACACGGCAGATGGTGGTCACGGACAAGCGAGTGCGTATAAGTCATCCATCGTCGGCGTTGACGATCTGCTGTTATAGACCGGTTTGTTGTTATTTTTGTCATCGGACAGGGAACTGCTCGTGTCTTGTCCACTGCCCCTCGGCGTGTTCAACTGGAGCGCACAGGCCATAACTACGTGGTTGTTTAAAAACCCGGCCATATCATCTGGATTCGAACACACATGTCTTCATCCACACTTTCTGTACAGCATTTTAAAGTTGATGGTTTGTATCTGAGGGCGAATAAATCCATTCATGATAAGAACAGCCGTCGGTACATCCTAATACCTCTGTAGCTTGTGATCATTTGAAAGGCAACCGCCTTTCCTAATGGGCGCCCACTCACATCTGAGGGCATTACTGCAGTACGGTCCGAGATCTCTTATTTGCCAGATCCGAAGAGCTTGGTATGTCTAAGCGCTTAGGTTAGGACCTCAAGCATTTACCTACTGGCCTACGTAATTGCTGTTAATCAATATGTGGCAGATATCGGAACCCCATTACTTTCACTGGTTGCAGGGCTACATGGTTCGTATTATGACTAAAGATCCCATGAATTGGTCAAGACAGAGCTTATCTAATGTGTTCGTTTTTTGCAGAAATGTAAAAGAAGCAGAGTAGTTGCGGCTTTTGGTTTGGTTATCCACCATTTATTATGTACGCCTTCTACATATTACGCATAGACTTGCTGGTTCAATCGTGGGACACTTCTGGAAAAGGGAAGGAGTTTCCAGCAAAGCCACACACCAGTCTTTCACACTGTTTGTCTGACCCGTGCAACTCTTCAACCCCACCGGCTCCGGCGGTCTCCCATCCACCTAGACACTCCCCCGGTGAGTGCCTCATCCTTGTGCTTATATGTGATGCAGCCGTATACAGACCTCGTCTAGCTGATCTCAGTTATGTCTGTTAAGGTTCTTTTTGACACTGCGGCAGCAGACCTAATGCGTCGAACCAATTCTGCAGTTGCATGGGACACATACTGGAAATTCCAAAATCACCTTGGTACTTGGACGAGTTATGTTGGGCCTGATCTGGGACAGACTTCTTCGTCGTTTCCCAAGAAGCGATGCAGTTGACTTGGGGCAGCTGTATGTATCTCATGGGGCACGTGACTGGGGCCATGTACGAATCACAGCCGTCTTTATTGCATAGCCTGAAATGTCCGCGCAATGTAATTACAACGATTGTTTACTGTCTTCTTCCAGACGAGGTGGTTTGTTTTACTCAAAGGATCTTTATCCGTTTTCACCGTTCTTTTACTTAAGCTGTTTGGCATTCATAACCGCACTTGGTCCCTAACCGGTTGGCTGCCCGGATCTTTATGGTAATTGACATCCTAACTGATCCGTTGGCCCTTCGATTGTTTAATAAGGTTTGCGAACAGCACCGATTCGGCCGATACTATCGCCTATACTCTGTCCATTTGAGAAGAACTTGACCGTGGGATGCCTGGAACCTCCATCTTGACTACCTTTCCTTGTGAGGGGAGTGTTCTTGTAACTAGCTGTAGTGTCAATTGAGACATCAGCTATCTTATCGATCTCGTTGTCCATACATCTATGTGAAGAGTTGCTATAGAACTTGCCTTCACAATCAAAAACCTACGTCTTTACTTTTGTGTCCTTTTTGTAACTTTGCCAATGATAAGTTTCATGAAAAAGCTACGCTTATATGTTGCAAAGGCATCAGTAAATTTCCGGCTAGCAAATTTAACAAACCCGTCATATGCAATAGCCTTGTGTTCCTTGTTATCGGCGGGCCTTTGACGTATTGCGCTTTGGTCTAATTGACGTGCCTAAAGGCATGCTGGGGATGTGTGCGTGAACGGACTCTCCTCCACTTATGGCTAAAAAAGGCATAATGTGGTTTTTTGCGCTTTCTACTTGTTCGATTGCCTCCTCCAGATGACCGAATGAAGTCAGCCTCATCTCGGGCAGCGGAAGTAGGCTTTCTGACAGTGACTTAAGTTAATTAAATGGAAAATGTCACTATTCTGCCAGCAGGCTTAAGCGAATATGCTAGTCATTGCTGCCTCGTTGAAGAGTTGCATCTGGTCAAAAAGCGTTGGCATCCTGCGCCATTCCTGCACCTCATTCCGCCAGTCGTTAGCCCTCCCCCTGATAGTCTCCTACGTTCTGATGGATAGCAGCTTGATTTATTATAGTCCTGCATTCGGTTATCGATGCTCCGTTATGCACTCGAAGAATCTGATCTAAGTACGTGCCCTTTCATTGGCATGATGCTTCCATGATATGTTGCTTTTTATGAGATAATTGTTTAAGGGCGGTTTGTGCATGTCCTGGGGGCCCAGGTATTTAATTCGTACGAAGATCCTAGTTCAACGTCGCCACGATCAGTCTCAATATGCGCGGAATTCGGCCAAACTGCGTCCACTTTCTCTTTATTAACAGCAAGCTTTCCGGCCATATTTGAACAGTAATCTGGCGTAGAACAGTGATAACTTTCGGTCATACTTTAACTCTGGGGTGCGTTCTCTCAACGAACCGGTCTCTTTGTCTCTTAGCCATCTCTGAAGACGACAACGATGATGACCTCGAAGCTGAACTGTTGATGGAACTGGAGAACATGGAGAGCAAAAGTGGCGCTGGCTTTGTCATTTCTGACCAAAAGGAGAGAGACCGCGAACACGCAAAGAAGGATGCCTCTGGCACTGACAGCGTCATCTCCGTTGACGATGACCTTGAACGCGAGCTGCTTGCAGAGATTGAGGAGGAAGAGGCGGCGGCAGCAGCTGCAGCGGCTGACCGTCAGATGCCTTAATTGGTTTTAATTCCGTTTCTGTTTATTTTAACCCCTCCCGCGATCATTGATTTAACTGCAGATAATATTCTGATGTTACAATAACACACTCAATCAGTCAACTTTTTAAAGAAACCCTTGTGGTGTGCGATGCAGCTAAATTTCTATTTTCCATTCATTTCCTACCGTCATTCTTTCACTATCTTGTCCCTTTTGTTTTTTTTTATTTTGCTCTGGTTGTGTCGTTTCATGAAACTGAGGTGGCTGAATTGAGCCCAACCGCCGATTCAAGGTGATCCGTAAGTCTTGTGATACTCTCATTGCATAGGAGGGTGCGTGTCCCTAACAACACAGAGCGTCAAAAGCCTCACGTCCTCAGTCTACGTCACATGAAACCAATTTATCGAAGCAGGGACCTAGAAATAATAACACTACGTCCTCTTTGCTCGCCGAGGCCTACCTTTGGTGTGTTGGATTGAATTTATTCGAAAAATGAAAATCTCATCAATACAGTACTGGCATGGTAATTCTTGGTCTTCCGGGTCGCATTCATTCTTCATCCACCCACTGTTGACACGTTATTAATTTTATTTCTCCTTAACTGAGCCCTCGAACATTTTTTCATCCTAGGCCGATTTTGGTGCGAATTGTACAATCTTGTCGACCAACTTTTTATTCGTCTAAAACAGACGAACCGTTGCCAAGCGTGTTTGCTCACTTGAGGTTCCATTGTGTTGACGCGTCTGACTAACCGTTAGTTTTTTTGTCGAGTCACGTTTGTCTCTCTCGCCCTTGTGGTGAGAGTATGCCCGTTATCTTAGCTAACACAAATTAGGCACCCTAATTGGGTCCGAACACGTAGTTGCCAGACTTGGCTGAGCTCAGCCATCAAGACCATCTCTCTTCGAATTCAACTCCAAGTTTCCTGTCTCAGTTGGTATGTGCGCGATAAGGAAAAGACGGTTGGCGACAGCCTTTTGTGGGGCTGAGTGGATGCTGTCGACGAATCCTAGTCATCGTATTCCAGGCCAAAACATCTGAATAAGATGTTTGGGCGGTTGTTTAAAAATATTAGTATCTCTCCTACGATACGTTACTCTTTTCGCCACAACCAGCACCGTCATTTGTAGCTCGCCGTCACTGTCTGACACCGTGTGCTATCTATCCAATTGATTCCCGAGGACATTTAACCTCTATCAACCATTTGCTCGGCTTACCACTCAGAGGGAAGCACCTCGTCGAGCATGTTTTTGACTCCTCTATCACCATGTCAGCTCACAAGCGCACATAAGCATGAACTCGCCACTGCACTCACAACTGCTGCACCTTCGTGCAAATTTCAGCATCCGTCCGTGCATGCTGACTCGATTGAAAGGTCACAATGCCTCTCACGATCGATTTATTCTGTCCAGTCGACGTGTTTACTGGTTCAATACGTTCATCGCTATCCCATCAGCTGACCCGTTCCATGTCTGGGCAAGGGCTGAAGTTTACCTCCAAAATGGTGCAACTCAACTTGGTTTTAAGTCTTATTAGTTCTAGATCATCCAACTTAATTGCGAAAGCTCCTAGGTCCTCTGAAATATAATACAACTGATCGCTTTGACTGACTGAAATAGACAAGCACACGTTCAGACAGTTGCATACGCCTGTATGTCCCGTTCCATAATGCACACGGACCAGCACACAAAGCCCTTTAGTTGACTTCAATGGTATTATAAAAGCAGCGAACCATCCACTCTCCTAATGACTTTTGGACAGTTCGGCCATTGTTGTTGATGAACATCCAGTGCCTCATAGCAAGGTGGGCGCAGAGACGGTGACTGGCGCGTGAATTAGGTTGCAGTGATCATAGACTTGCGCTGTATCGACCGCACTCACTCTTCCATCATCCACATTGGCCCCGTGTTATGGCAGTCTAGAAGCCCGGAGGCGAGTTCAGGCGCAGGTGTCTGGTGCAGCCTGAACCTGCACATCGGCGTGCCACCAATTCCCCTGGTCTACGCGCCAAAGCCATGATTTCACACAACTAGGGGAGGCGGTTCGGATCCCAACTGCGTGAGAGTGCCATAGAGGCCCTATTAAGGAACTGTTGCAGATGGACTCTCCGTACTGAGAGGTACTGACGTGTACGTAACACGTCAGTGTTGCGGTGAATTCTGCTTCCGCGGATACGCATATGGCCAAATAGGCCCACTTGGTGAATGTTAGTGGGCAGGCGTTCCTGGCGCTGGTGCGACAGTCTCAGCGCGATGGTATCGACAGTGACCAGGGTGACGAGTGATGTGAAAAGGTAATCTCAAATAAGGCTGGTTTGGATCAAGCCCACATCCCTACTGGTAGGTACAGTTGTGTTGGTGGTTGACTGGGCCTCTGGAGTGTTCTCATCAATGATTAGAATGAGAGAGGTGCGGCCGTTGGCTGTGGTAAGCATGATAAAGTTATTAGGTGCGAGGTCGTCGGCTGATGCAGCGGAGCATCAAAAGTGAAATTTACGGTTGCGATTGAGGCAGGGGTGACGATGGAAGTGCTTGCGGAGGCAGCAGGTCGCGTTATTTTTGGGTTGGTTCTGAACATGGTCAAAGAGACCAACTCGTGCACATACGTTCTTTGGGAGCGTGCACGTGTTAGAATAGGTTATCGGTAGTGTTGTGGCTCGGTGGTGCTTGAGACTTGTGAGCTACTCTCCTAGCTGTGGTAGCGATGATCCGGTTGGTTTCTTATATTGCTTCCCCGGTCTTCACTGTTCTCCAAGCTGTTCGCTCCTGAGCAAGGTCCTCCTAGGCCGCCGGATTGATTTTTGAATCCTTAAGGGAAGTCCGCCAGCTGTCCTCGTAGTCTCACTTTTGTCCTTTCTGTTGGCAATAACCTATTGGGACTTCTTTCTAGAAGAGTCGCTTGGGCAATTGCTCGTTCATACTTTTTGGGTGGGCACTCCATCGCAGTTGTAGTTGCCCACTAGCGTGTATGCTTAGGATTCCGGTCCGTTCCAAGACTTCCGTATCCGGTATCCTGTCTTGCCAACTCAGCTTTGATTTTTTCTTCAGAAAATTGATGTGAAAGTGATTGAGTTTTCTGGCTTGATTGGTCTAAGTGGTTCAGGTCTCCGCCCCGTTTAGCAGTGGTGGCAAGGTTGCAGCTTTGATCACCTTCAGCTTGCTGTTGAGATGGTGGCGATGGCGATTCCACATGGAGGCTCATAGCCAGCCGAAGGCCTGGCTGACCTCCGATATCATGTGCGAAAATTAATCAATATTGGTCATGGGGAGATTTTTCTGCCTGAGTAGGTGAATTTGTCCACTATTTGTAGTTGGTGGTCGTTAGCAGGACGCGAAGGTCGTATGCAGTGCGGGAGCCCACCGTTTTATCAGTGTCGATCGTCTTTTGCTATGCAGGTGCCTACCTGCAATCACCGGATAAAGGGAAGCTGTCCCACATTCCTGTATACTGTAGCGGCCGAAGACATCGAAGTTAGCCCACACGGATTATGTAAACTCGGCCGAGCGTTAAACAACCTTGTTCAAACTCACGCGCATAGATGGTAAGTGACACGTAAATGTGAAGTGCTTACCGAAACTGGTTTTGTTCCCGTGAGTACTTTGCATTTATCTGAATTTCATCCCGGAGCACTTATCTTTGGAAATCTGAGTTAAGGCACAAGTTAATATCTAAAAGTATATGCTACAGAACATATCAGTCAGAAAAGGGGAGAAATGTCATAGAGAGCATGGTGTTACAGATGCTGTTAATCGTCTGGCATGGGAGGCGGTCTCACATATCAAATTGAAGTATTTTTTCTGGTCTGAATATGAAACAAGCGAAAAGAGCAGGATTTATTGGAGACATCGAATTGCGTGACAGCTCATCAGCTGCATAACAAAAATAACGAATGAGAGAATACAGGAAATTTAAATTCATACGTAATAATCGATGCAAAAGAGAAAGGTAAGGCCGTAAGGTCAATCAATGGAATTAGTAACTTAAAACCTTATGACAGGGATAAGTAGGAAAAGGACAAAGTAAAGGGAAATATGTAAATAAAGGAGCTTGATGTTACCATGGAAGATTTAGGCTGGCCACGTGCTCCAAATATCTACACAGGTTTGGTTTCAACTGCCGAACATGGGCTGCTCCCGGTAGCGCTATTTATGAGTTGTTCGTGCCCGAACAAGTACGCAGAATGATGGCTTAGGGTCAATGGAGTAATCAGGAAAGATGGTATACCGTACTCCCGACATAGTTTCTGGCTAAAAGCCCAGACACCTGTTTCGCCGATGTTTCTGCTGCTGCATGCCGCAGAAACGAAGGGTTCGGCTCCTCAGTAGGTAACCCAGCGTGTTCTACGCGGTTTCTGGTATATGGACTCCAGAGAACATTCGGAGAAATAATTTCTGAAATTATTAAGTGCAGGGTATGGAGTCAGGTGATCCGGACATGACTTTTTAGGGACGGACCCGTAATTTCATGGAACATTTGGGACGAAGACAATCAACCACTCTGGAATAACCACATAATGCTCATTTTACAAACATGTACTACTGCAAGTAGTATGAATATAATATGACTAGGTACTAGCTAAAGCCCAGACACGGGTTTCGCCGATATTTCTGCTGCTACTGTTACTTGTTTGTAGAATGGGAATTTTGTGGTTATTCCAAAGTAGCTGATTGCCTTCGACCCAACTGTCCATTAAAATTTCCGGTCATGTCAAGATCACCTCACTACATGTCCTGCACTTAATAATTTTGGAAATTATTTCCCCGGAGTGAGCAGTATCAAGAAGCTGTTTAGTAACGGAAGAATGCGGACTTTTATCTTTCCTATTTTAAAAGAAACCTGAGCAGTTTCTCAATTGATCTAGCTGCCAATTGCCTTTGCGTTCGCCCGATGTAATTGCATCCACAGGTGCATGTAAATTCATATGCATAATTTGAAGTGGCGTGCGTTGGCGAGGCATCCATAGCTCGTGGGATAGTCAGGGCCTTAGTAGGAGTACAGCATATGAGTTTAGTAGCCTTATTTTTCATTTCAGTGAGCTTTTTCGGCACTTAATGTTCCGTAAATTTTAGCCGTAAATAGGTGCTGGATATCCTCACTTAGGTAAAGTTGCTTTAAGGCAAGCAATTTCTGCATTCAATGTCTAAACAGAGCAGAAGATTCCTGCCCTTTGGAAGACGGATTAATTTTTATTTCCGCTTTTGACTGTTGAGTAATTTGTTAACTTATCTTCTGATCACAATAAACGGAGCTAGTTTTGCTGAAAATTTTAAATGATACTCTTAAAATAAGAGGCGTATTTTATTTTTCGCTCTCTTTCTCTCATAATTCCTACCACTATAAACAATCAGCGTAAAAACGGAGTGGTTAAGTTTGTGCATAAGAGAGAACGGAAGATAATGGAGGACGTCCGAGAACGGTGCTGTTGAGAAATGGCAAAGTGAGGATGGCAGGCAGTATTTATCATGCATTGGCAGTGTACATAATCTAGAATAAAGATGGGCGTGCTGAAACTTACGAGCTTGAGTTCACGTTCAAAAGGCGACAAACGACGTCACTGGATGCACACAGGAAGCGGCCCAATTGAAGATCTAATGTGACTGCTGGTTAGTCCTAAGAAGATTAGATTACTCTCCTTCGTTTAGCACAACCCACAGATTTATCCTTCCTCTCACATGTGAACTGCAGTTCAGGCCGGATTACAAGAATTTGGATGACATTCAGTTAAGAGAATATTAACATTGGTGTACGCTATTTTTCGCAATAAAATTCTATAAGAAAATTAAAAGTCTTCATCATAAAGCGAATTCAATGGTGGAGTGCAGAGAAAGTGGGGTAATGAACTGAAAGCTGTAGGTGATGGAGGCTGTTAGCGAATAGCGCAATTCGGCGCTAGCGCCGTATCACAAATTTTCGCTATGTATTCCACAGTGACCAAATGGACAAAATCCACTATTAATCGGAAATACCTATCTCGTTTTTTTTCAACGACTCGCTGTCGCCTCGCTATGATTTTACTACCATGGGAGGAGTGTTCATAAATCATCGAAAAGTCAAGGGAGATGAGGGTCATTGGTATTTTAACTTCCAAAGTTTGTAGTGGGAATTATAAACTCGTATTAATTTACATAGTCGGTTTCTATTTTTAATATGCTTCCCTCTCAATTGACTTTGGCTATCTCTTGTGTCGATGGCGTAAAAAAACTGTTCTGGAGGGTAGAGCACGTGCCAATGGTTTCTGTTTACGATTACAGTGTATTAAACAGTAATATTGCCTTAGCCACGAGATAAGTGTCGCAATTTTAAGTTTGCCACCAAGAGTAAAGTTGGGAAATTAAAATATATCTGGCAGTGTTCTCTCCATACATAAGCAACTTTACTGAAATGAATCTTGAACAACAGCTCAGCAATAATCAGTTACTATTTTATCTTATATAAACTAAGCACAAAACCCCCGCAAATCATCATACGTATGCCTGACGGTAAAACTCTCCCATGTTCACAGCTATTTGTTTGGTTAAAGTATGGCAACCCTACGTAGTCTGTATTGTTTTCAAGGTCGTTTATGCTGCAGCTTTACCGGCGTTGAGACCCATTACGCCAAATCTCTAGCCCTTCGTCGATTTATTTTGCCCGTACATCTTCATAATGAACGTTTTTCGCCTCCTCGGAGACATGTCCCATCTATTGGCAATTGTTCTTTTACTATTCAAAATATGGAAAACGCGTTCATGTGCAGGCAAGCTGAATTTTTCTTTTTCTTTACCTTGTAAGCCTTATACAACTCAACGTAATATTTTCAGGCGTAATACTCTATGCGTTAGTTTTTAACCAGGATTTCAGGGTGCTGAATATCCTATGAAGCATGCGACCTTTCGATCCCACAGCCATAGCGACATTAAGGACGAAATCCGCTCTTAATCGGCCATACCTATCGCGAATATTCCGCGGCGACTCGCTGTCGTCTGGATATGGATTAGGGCATCGGGATACTATGGCAGTTAACGCCCGAGTTCATGTTCGTGATAACACTACACTTGCCTTTCGTTAGCTTCGCTATGAGTAGTTTGCAACTAGCTTTTTGGTTTGGTGACTCCTGTCAGTAGTCCCTACAGTCGAAATCCACCCAACCATATGGCTTTCCGCGATTGGCATTAATGGCCAATTGGATCAATATCTGCACACATCTCTGCGCATCGGAGCTGCGTGTGCAGGACCAGGCAGAGGCTGGTAAATTTTATCACGGCAAATACCCTCGGGCTCGCTACGCTTCCTTCTTGAGTTACAGGATATGGGGTTTTAAATTTTCCAAGCCAAATGCATTATCTAACGCCGGATTTGATCCACACATAAAAAGTTCTTTGCAAAAATGTCGAGGAGACTGAATAAGTTGAAACCTTTGGGTTGTTGAGTACTTTAGTATTTTCGACAGCCGTTATTTGAGCATCAATTTTGCATGTTTATATGCTGACCTACTCGCCTAGATTTTATCCCTCCTCTGAACTGACAACCAATCAGTCCTCGATATGTCAAACGCCCCTCCTGTTTCTTAGTTAACGGAAACCATACGGACTAAAAGCCCTAGTTGTAGACATACATACGGCTTTTTGAGAAGCTTCTAGTGGTGCGTTCCTTTGCAAGATATGCAGCCGAAAGTCTCTTTGATTAAGCGCACTAGGGGTTGCAGTCTGCAGTGCGTTTCTTCCAACGTGCGTTGCTTCATCTGCAATCTACCGCATCATGAAAAGTATTGTTCACGGGCAACCTCGACTAGTGTATCAGTGTCCCTTCGAAGGCTTCCGTGTTGTGTGCGAATCAAACAATCGGGACGTATTCGTCAATGGTATGCCTTAATCCCTACAATTTCCCGTTCCTTCCGCACCAACCTCCATCCGTGTTAATGGAGGATCATTCTCCCCGGCGTACGATATTTTCCGTGTCCCCGTGGGTCGTCAACAAAAGTTCCATTTAAGCCGTAGTCATTATGGTCACCGTTTGCAATTATATATGTAAACGATTGTTTTCTACTTCATACCGGCCTTTGGTTTTCGGGTAGCTTCTCATTCCTGTTTTCCAAGCAGGATGCATTTTTAATGTAAACCCAAGCGTTTCCCCCATTGTCACGTCGCATTTCTGAGTTAGCAATAAAAATATGTTTTTTTTTCTGCTTTTGTATTTGCACAACAAGCTAGGTTAAGCTCTAAACCATGCCAGATGTTTACCTTACGATAGCGCGGTGTGTGAGAAGACCCTGGGTGTCATTAAGCCATGTTGCGAGCGTTCTCACACTGCTTCGCCAATTACTTCGAAGATTTTGTGTTATAACTAAGTTCAGTGTTTTGCAAACAACCGCACACACTACTAATCAGGACCTGACTGGTTTCCTTGGTCGTAAGCCCTATTTTTGAAGATCTCATTTTTGACATAGCTGTTATGACTCATTTTGGCTGGCTTCATTGATGTCCCGGATAAAACTTTTCGGTAATACCTTGCTGTAAAGCAGCAGTAAGGAGCTAACTTATAGCGGTTTAGCATAGGTAAATCACTGTTCCACCATTGGGACCTGGGATATTTTATAGAGCAGACAGTTTGCCAGGCCTCCGCCTTACGCATCGTGCATTTGCGCTGCCTCTGCTCTTCTGCGGCTGTGTATTCGTTGGATTCGAATCCGATCAGGTCGTAGATGGCCTCAACTAAATATATTTTTTTACTTTTCGTCGCCGGTGACGGTACTGGATTACCAGAAAGTAGGCTACCGATCTAGCTCTCTTCCCGGGTGGTCAAGCGATAACGTAAAAATGTTAATTATAAGGAAACCGGTTGTCAATTATTTTACACAGTGAGCAGAAACGAAAGAAAAGGATTTATGCAGAACTTATTTGCGTTGTACTGCAACGCATTTCCGTAATACTTATACAATATTTCTTTTTCCACGCAGGTAAAATCGAAACGCCTGAATTTTCGCTTAATTGTATAAATATATAAATATACGCTTTTTATTCTTATCATGTCACCTTGATCCTCGATTTGTATGCATTCAGGTCTCTCTGGAAAGACGCAAGTTTTATTTGCCCTGGTCTTCACAACACGCTATTTGGACCTCTTATTCTATACGGTATCAGTCTACAATTCACTCATGAAGGTCGCTTTCATCGCTCTCTCCTACTTCACCGTGTACAGTATGTACATGAAATTCAAGAGCACTTGCGATCGTGAACAGGATTCCCTAAAGATGCTCTATCTCGTCATCCCAGCGGCTCTTCTTGCTCTTCTCGTTAATCACCATTTAAGCGCCTTAGAAGTACGTCATATTGCCATTTATTCGCTGCACTTCTTCCGTCATCACAACTGTCCTTTCGCTTGCGTTGGGCCAGTTTAAGGGCTCTATCTTTTGAGAGCTAAATTGTTAGAAGCTTACGAACGCAGGGATTTCTCGGGCGTAGGCTCAACTTTCACGCTAAGTTTACTCTTGCCCTACAAGCCGTCAATTTCCCTGGATCCTATCGGATAACAATTTTCTAAGCTGTTTCGCAGCCAGAGGTAGTCCCAGGTCTATGGCTAAAACGTCTATAGTCCTTACAATCATATATGCAATTTTTTCTTGAAATCTGGCCGAATCAGCAATCCAAAAAGACAGCAGACACTCGACATAGTCCCGAATTTCTAAGATCTAGCACATTCTTATAGCAGACTCTGGAACATCAAGAACGTGTATAGCCAGAAAACGTTTGCTGTATTGAATTCCAGACAGTTTGACCGTCGATTCTGAAGATGTCCACCATGTGCATCACAGCGGTTGGGTGTAGAGACGGTGACCTGCGCAAGAACTATTTTCTAGTGATATTGGACTGGCGTATCATATACAAATTCCTCTCCTTTCCCACCTGGGCCCGGTGTCATGACTACGTGACGAAGGCCAGATGCGAGAGGGTGCAGGTGGCTGGCGAGGCAAGCCACCTCACCGGCTCGAAGCCCATTGAGTGAGAATGCCATGGAGACCATATTTAGAAGGAACCATTGCTACCCGACTCTCGGTCCACCTGTCAGCCACTTCACGCAATCACACACTAGGCTTACTGTGAGGTCCGAGTTATCCCGTCAGTTGACAACCTTTACAGCCACGGCTTTTAGTGGACCGTGGTAGATCCGCGGGCTTCAGATTGTTAACTAGGTTGAGAGTCGACCTTAATCTTCCTTTCCTTTCCCATGCACCATTTGATTATCCGAACAGGTCAATTAGCTGATGCGGAGATTTGGAGAGGTTACTGGCAGGGCTAAGAATAGACCGTCTGCGTTTGTCATGAACACGAACTGCTCCCTTACACAACAAAAAATGGCTTGCACATGAAAGGTGAACTGCCCGGCTCACACATATATCAGAGGAACCACATAGATTAGAAGTCAAAAAACACACTTCCCTCCTACGCGAGAGGTCTCTAATTCATGCCTGTGGTGTGATTCTTGGCGTGTTCATGTGGGGTGTAGGTACTAGTGAGGAGGTATGTGGTATGGCCGGCGGTGGTATACCAAAGTTTTCTTGGAGACACATTTGGCCGAGTAGACTCATACCGTGTCTGAATTTACGTGGGGATTGTGGAAAGTTGAGACTGCTGCGGTGGGCGTATGTTGGTGATCTTGGCATTGGGTCACCAGTCTCTGTGCGGTCAATTCACAAGTGACATACCAGGCCGCTGCGTTATGTGAAGGTGCGATTGTAATGACGGCAGGCCGGGATCAAGTCTTCATTTCTTGGGAATTGTGAGTGTGGGTGGTCCCCAACAGCCTCTCGAATTGTTTGTTCGAGTTTGTTTCCTCTAACGCTTTGACTCGAGAGCCTACCCACAAGGCAGTGAGAAGAAGCGAGCTTATTTAACGTTGGTTCACAGTCACCATATCACGGTGCCGTCGTCGGGCTTTGCGGCTTTTATATAAGGCTTTTTGTGTCCTAAACCTCAGCCCGTCACACCCTGGTTGCACTATAGCTGCTGGTCTGTGACTGCTTATTCGCCAGACCCGAGAGACTGCTTATTTCGCAACTAACGTTCACTGAAGGCCGTTCCACTATCCGCCACTTGTAAACACACCGGGTAGCCAGTAGCTAGGCTAATATGTAACCCATCTTATTGGCCGTATTGGGCTCCGTTCGCGATGTGAAAATGGTGAGAGACTGTAGAAATTTGCTGACCAAAACCGACGGTTTTCACGAACACGTGCTTCCAGCCCCGCAACAAACACCTGACCTGGTATTCAAACGATGGTTATACGGCCAGTCAGATCGACTACATCCGAATCAGTTCACGGTTCCGCAGCTAGGTTCATGATAGTAGATTGATGTTAGTTGCTGATACTGGTAACGCTTCTGGGTATGACCATGTTCTCGTTCGTACACGCTTGAAAGTGCACCTATCATCCGCACCCAAAATACAACATGCTAGGCACCTCGATGTTGCCAAAATGCGGCAACCTGGTACTGCCGAGGCCCTGAACAGAAAAACCCGGTCCTGTTTTACTACCCGAGCAGACGAAAAGGCAGTATTGAGTAGTCATCATTGAAAACATTAGTCTACGAGGATATACTCAGTGACGTCGCAGGGACTGGATCAGCGGAAGAACCATGCAGTTGTCTTCTCAGACAGCTAGAGCCAGGTCCCGCAACGATGCTTCCTTCCGCCAACTCCGAAAGATGACGGAAAAAGCGGCTAGGGAAGACAGGAAGACTATTGGGCTGAAATAGCGACCTCTGTGGAGCAGGCCTCAAACGTCAGTAACACTCGAAAACTTTACCGAATTATCCACGAAGTTAATGGTAAGCCCTATAAAATTAGCGAATCTGTTCGTGACATGAATGGCAAATTTATTGCTGACAACTCTGTCAAGGTCGAGCGTTGGTGTGAGCACTTCGAGCACCTTCTCAACTTCGATCCCGAGCTCAGCTCCCCCTCGTTCCCATCTACAATGGAGTCTGCTCCCTCTCTTGCCTATACAGTGTCATGCGACCCCCTTCTGAAAAGGTCGCTAATGCCATACAAAGGTTGCGTAACAACAGGTCACCCGAAGAGGACGGTATACCCGCTGAAATTTACAAGTCTTGTTTCGACATACGGGCGCCCTGGTTCCATAAGGCGATTGCACAAACGTGGAGAGATGAGGTCGTTCCTGATGCCTGAGATACAGGCATTCTTGTGACTGTCCACAAGAAGGGAGGTAAGATAAAATGCGAGATCTACCGCGGCTTAAGTCTTATCAACGTTGCTGCGAAAGATCTTCGCTATTGTACTTCTCAGGCGGTTCCAGGTTGTGCGTGACTCTAGAACGAGGCCCAACCAAGTCGGATTCCGTGCTGGGCGTGAATGTGCAGACCAAATATTAACGCTAAGACGCATCCCTGAATTCTGCCATAGTTACCAGCAACGGACGGCCGTCTGCTTCGTCGACTTTGCTGCCGCATTTGATTCTGTCCATCGTGAATCCTTATGGCGCATAATGGCACTATATGGTGTACCACCGAAAATCATCGCCATGATCAAGACCCATTAAAACTCCACCATTGCGCGAGTTTTGATCCATAACAACCTTTCGCAACCATTCGGTATTCGGTCTAGCGTTCGAGAAGATTGTATTCTGTCGCCCATTCTGTTCAACTACGCTGTCGACAGGATTTTTGGGAAGGTCCTGCATGAAAAGGGTGGTGTTGAACTTGCCTCCGGACGTCGGCTGACTGATCTCGACTACGTTAATGACATCGCGCTACTAGATTCAAGCTTTGGTGATCTACAATCTATGGTGTCGCGGGTTGAATGAGGTCACTAAATCCGTAGGCTTGTCCATAAACACGGGAAAGACCAAAGTGTTTTCAAGCTGCATCCCTGCCCAGGATAGGGCACCTCTTGAAATTGATGGTTGTCAAGTTGAAGAGCTAGACAGTTTCAAATACCTTGGGGCGAGGTTGCTGCCGAATGGCCAGAGTAAAGATGACATTGTCTCCCGAATGGATGCTGCATGTCCGGTTTTCTCAAGCCTTAGAAAGTACCTGTGGACACGACGCGTCATTTCTACTGCCACAATGATTTGCGTGTACCGTGCATCCGTGCGGTCTGTCCTTCTCTGTGGCTGTAAATGCTGGGCTGTACGCGTGTAATATGAGCGAAAACAAGAGGCATTTGACCAGCACTGCTTGAGGACCATCTTCCGAGTGAAGTACGTGAACTTTGTTTCAAATGAGACAGTCAGCACTCGCTGCGAAAACAGCGCAAGGATATCCTAAGCCATCAAAGAACAACGACTACGGTGGTTTGGGCACATTCTTCGTTGCCTACCTCACAAGCTCAGTGTTACTGCCCTTGATCCGGTCCCACTGCCAAAGTGGAGGTGTCGAAGCGGGTGTCAGCTCATAACCTGGCTCGACACAGCCCGTCAGGACACGGAAGTTGTCCTTTGACCTTTGGTATTCGGCATCCGTCGGTTGCGAAGAGAAGGAATTGAGCTGTCCAGGTCTGCTGCCGCGGATCGTTACGCCTGGAGACGCACAATCCGTGACATCATTTAGGCCGGCTAGATCAGACACAATCTCAGCCGTAACAAGTACAAGATCGAGTCCACCTTGCCGCTGATGGGGGTGGCGATGGTGGTGGCGGTTTATGGAACGTCGAACTGTTCTCGCCGGTGGTGGGAGTGGAAGATTTGGTGGTCGTTGTGGAGGTTGTAACAGTGATGACAGAAGTGGGTGTTGTAGGCGGCGGGGCATCAGGAGTGTGTTACCCGGTGGTAGGGGTGGTTGTCGTCATGAACGTAGTCGGGGATGGGGCAGGGGTGATGGTATGGGTGGAGAGGCAGCAGCTGGGATGGTCGGATTTTTACTGTAATGGGTCCAGAGATGTTTGACGAAGCTCATTCGCACGTGGAATATGCGTTGGCAACGGGAACATATTGGAAGGGGTTGGGTGTCCGCGTTGTAGATCAGAGACGCTTGTGACTTACAAGCCGCTTTTTGGCTTTGCTAGCAACGATGTGGTTTTTTTCATAGATTCCTGTTCTAGTCTTCACGGCTATTCTTAAGGTCTGTCGATCCTTGGCTTCTCCCACTTCCGGTCTTATTAACACCGGGCCCAGCTGGGCCAGTGAAACAGAGAGCGAGGTAGATGCATGCAAGTCAACGCAAGTCACCATCCCTGCACCAACCTGCTGTGAAGCATACGGTGGACATCTTCGAACTCGATGGTCGATCGTTCGATCCTTGGCGAGCTCCTCCCTGTTCCAGGTTTATTTCCAAGCGCTTCAGAGAGCTCCTCGAAATGTTCTTGTAGTGTCATGTTTTTCCTTCTTGTCAGCGAGCACCAGTAGCGATATATCATTAGAAGAATCGTTTGGGTAATCACTCGTCCTCCATCCTCACGAGGTGACCGCTCCATCATGGTTGCAGTTACCTCCGCATAACGTGGATACTGAGGATTCCGGTCCCTTCAAGGTCTTTCGTGTCTGCAATCCTGCTTTTTCATCTCTATTTTAGGTAGTCTGCGTATGCAGCTGAGGTAGAAGTGACTGCGTTTTACAGCTTGTTTCTCGTAGCCTCTCAGGTTCTCAGCTACATACAACAGTATCGTCAAAATGATGCGCTTGCACATCTTTAGTTTGGTGTACAGATGAAGATCATGGCGGTTCCACACGGAGGTTTGCAGCCGGCTGAACGCCTGCCTGGCTTAGAGCACCAGTGCACAACTTACTCGTTTGTTTTAGTGTTGCGTGAGAGTGTTCTGCCTAAATAGACACAATTGTCCGCGGTGTCACTGACATTATTTCGAGGAATATTGTATTCAGTGTTGAATGATGGCTGGTGCATGACTGCTGTTTTGCCCGTGTTGCTGGGCCGTCCGAAGTTGGTGCAGCCGGTGGCGAAAAGGTCCATGCTCTTTTGCATTTCATTATTTGTCGCGGTGTTTCGCGCGCCGTCAGCCACAAGGAGCAGGTTGTGGATAGGCATGTTTGAGCCTGCACGCGCCGGCTATTGAACAGCTGACCGTATGTTCTGTAGAGGATGCGCATCCCAGTGCGTTTATCACAGTAAGCGTCCATCAGCATGACAAAGAACATGAGACTTAATGGGATAAGGGCGAGTACGCAGTCCTTTTTCACCTTTTTGGTCACTGCGAATGCCTCCGAGATTATCCCGTTGTTATTGACGCACGCCATGCCCCCTTCCTGAAACTGCTCACCATGTGCGTGAATTGCTCAGGCCAGCCGAATTTCTGCATGATTTTCCAGTCTATTTTGATTGTCTGTGCCGAAGGCCATCGTCTGGTCAACGAAGGTAGTCTATAGGTGAATCCGTATTAAGCGAAATGCGAGTCCTAGGAAGTAATTGCGAAGAAATAGACGTCTTCTTCTTCTCAATGGGTCCGCGTTTCCTGGTACTTTTCTTGTAATTGGCGGACGGCGAAGATCGTGCCGATGGCTCCGCGGTGTCGTCGGAAGCCGCATTAGCTTTCTGGGAAAAGTCTATGTTCTACTTTTTCAAGTTTAGAGCCATTAATCCCGAGGGGTGCTTTCTCATGGTCAGTGATGCAGCTCGAAAGCGATTTGGTCTTCCCAGTGTTTATGGATAGGCCGACCGAAGTAGCGATCTCATTCTCCCGAAACACCACAGACTGTAGATCACTAAAGCTTGCGGCTAGCAAGGCAATATTGTCAGCGTAGTCTAGGTCAGTCAGGCAGAATCTGGGTGCAAATTCCACACCATCAGAATCGTGTGGGGCCCTCCCGAGAATCCAGTTAATGGCGTAGTTGAATAAACCGGTTGACAGGATGCAACCTTGTCGAACACCAGATCGGATCTCGAAGGTTAGGACAGCTTGTTATGTATGAGGATTCGCGCTGTGGTGGAGCAATATTAGGCCTCAATCATGGTAATGATTTTGGCCGGCAAACCATCTAGTTCCATTATTCGCCACAGGGACAGAATCGAACGCATTGGCTAACTCAATAAAGTGGACGGCCGTCGGCTGCTGGTAGCCATGACGGAATTCCAGAATGCGCCTCAGCGTGAATATCTTATCCACGCATCCACATCCAGCTCGAAATTCGGCTTGTTTGGGCCTCGTCCTAGAGTCACGTACAGACTGAAACCGTCTGAGAAGGAAAAGACCTTCCCAGTAACGTCGATAAGGCTTATGTTTTTTAGTTAATCACCCAATGGCGTATATTTTGAATCAGAGCTAAACGTTTACCCTCCAGACACACCTAAGTAATGTGTGTTCATGTGTTCTATTATCATCGAGTTCGGAATTTCTGTGTTGCTGTTTCCAAAGACCACTAACTGACGGTCATGCGCTTGTGTCCCCACGTCTGTCATGAAAGTTTCCTTCACCTTTCCTATTCGTGACGCAATGCCTGGGTGCCGTGTGAATTGTAAGACGTTTTATGCCATTTACTGAAACGTTTTAACTGAAGCGCACCGAAATTTTAGAATGACTTCTGAAAATCAGCCTCCTTTAGATTATTTTGTTGAAAGCAGGGTAACAGGGTAAATTTTCAAGGCGCTGAACTGTTTTCTACCGTTTTATCACATAGATATTAAGGATATATTTGGCTCTTCCACCTGGATGCGGGCCCACAGGGCAGGCACGGTATCGACGCCTAGTAATATGTTTGCGCAGACACCTTTTCTCGACGTTAATTTAGGTTTTAGAACTGTCTGTCTGATGGCCTGCCGACTTCAGGGCGTTTCGCTGGGGTCACGCGCGCGCACTTAGTCGATCCGTCGTTTGACCTCGTCTTTACCCTGGCCCTTTGACAGATAGTTGCCTGAATTTCCTCATTAGCTCGGAACCCTTATGCCGTAGGGTAACCCAACCAAAAGCTCCGATTGCAAAACTTCTGCTCATGAAAAATTCCTCTGACCTTGGTCCTTGTTTTGGGATGGTAAGTTTTAATGAAAATGGTGGTTTTATTGTATTCCACGAAATGAGATGTTTATTTATCTTTTTTCGGATCGGAACCAGAGTTTTATCGATCTCTTACCCATGCTTTAAATGACAAGCCAAACGATTATGCAATTAACTGAAAGAATTTGGATGAAGTATCAGGGAAACTGTCACCACTGTCGTTCTCAGATAGTGATTGGCCTGTCTGACAATCTTCCAGAATTCTGTCGGTCCACTGAATCTCCCTTTTTCGTAATTGGATCAGCATGCCCTGTAGTAACTGCGCTTGCAGCTCTAATTGACCTTGGTATATCGTCACTCCTTACTAAATGCCTTTTTTGCTTATCAGCTTTGCCATGACATCAATTTTCGTACAGTATACATAAATCCGATGCCTCTTTTTCAAACCGCACGATATCCGAGGACGCTCAACCTGCTGGGTTCCGAAACTGGAAAAACCACTCCTTCCCTAGGAAATGTGTGTTTGCCAGGTACGATGTTATTTCATTTCGGCGTTCTGTTCGTTAGTTTCGAGTCGTGAGATAGCCCCTCTAATGGAAAGGATATCTGAAACTTGCTCGGGATCTCATATTTTCTCTCTAAGTTCCTTTATGCTCCATCTGTGCGTGGACGGTGGTCTCGGGGCGAAAGTGCTTAAAGTTCGCGTTTCTCTGACTGCCATATCAGCCTTTCGATTCGTTTCCCTATCGATCCAATCCTGTTACTGGCTTGCTCTGGCCCACTAGCCTTTGCGAGTTACCTTGGGAATACGTCCTTCTCTTCTTGTCTTACTGAATGCAGCCTGCAGCGGATCTATTTGTCATCCAAAAGCGTTGCCGATCGATGCATTGTTTATTTATGTCACGTCTCCGTCTAGGAATACACGCGTTTGTGGGAGGATAATTAGCTGCAAGGTCAACTCACACCTGTAAAAAAGTAAAGCCCCCCATTCCCTCGTTAAGAGGTTTTTCCTAGATAACGGACAGACCATTGGTCTAAAACATTTGTGCTCTAACAACTGGGGCTGTAACCTTTAGCTAGGAACCGCAATTTTCCTCAAAATGAGCGTCAGAAAGGAAAACGTGTTGTATATTGAAGCCGGTCTCATCCTAACTACACTAGACCCTGAAGGCTGGACAACTTCTCAGCCAAACGTCAGCCTGCCATTATATGTGAGCTTGTTACGTTGTTGATCACATTTGAAACTTCAATGTAGACGTTCTTTGATAGAGATATCTCCTGATTTCATGAGTAATTCATTTAAATTTTTATCTCTGCAGTAGGTTACTTGTAAACGAATAAGCTGAGTCAATTGCTACTCCAAACTGTTTGAAACATATTTTAAAACTTTCACAA
Organism: Schistocephalus solidus; assembly: GCA_017591395.1. NCBI lineage: Eukaryota > Metazoa > Platyhelminthes > Cestoda > Diphyllobothriidea > Diphyllobothriidae > Schistocephalus > Schistocephalus solidus. The sequence continues at coordinate 33,790 of WEDG01004950.1, read as the reverse complement.
TGCGGAAGAACCAATTATTTGAGAGTCCTTGCACGTATTGGTTGTAGACGATTCACGTTCACATCCTGAAGTTATGAAGTATTTTCATCATTTTTGTTTCGGTGAAGACACGGGACTTTGGAGCTACGGTTGCCCTCCTTTATCCCCCTTCCCCTCAAACAGGTGATACTGACAGGACAAGACTTCCCTTTTTTACTATTTTACCTCGCGTTTTAAAGCGGCTGAGGATTCTCGATCAACCACCGGGTCCTTCTGGCTTTCCTAGTATAGTTTCTGTTTGGTTGGAACTCTAGAAATAGGTAAGCATTTTTGCTATGACGCTTTTTCGAGGTCTTCATAACCCCAAAAGGTTGGGCCGCGAATACCCTGCTTCTATTTTCTTCGATAATGTTCAGGTTATTCGAAATCTTCGGACCCACTTGCATGGTGATCTTTGTTATTGGGAGGAAATCAGGTAAGGATTACTTGCATGGCCCCCTACACAGGACACTGAGACAGGAACGTTCCATCCAAGTAATGCAAGTGACCCGGCATATAATTCCAGCAAGAGAAAATATTCCCGTGTCCAAACCATAACACTATCCCCAACACAAACCTTAACCCAATCCCTAACAGTATAGTAAACACTAACTGTAAACTTAACTCTAACCCTTATCTTAACCCTAAACCTAATTTTCTGGGAATTTGGTGCAAAGGCACCTGTACTTCGGGCGGTTTCTGTGCTGATGTAGTGTTTAGTGGACCATATAAGTAATCCTTGTAGAAAACCTTTCCTCTCGGTGCTATTGTTCCTCGTCAAGTTTCATCAGGGTGCACGGTCCATAGTCCTCCTGTTGATTGAAAACCAAATTAGACACCGGCTTGCCAGATATCAGTTGCTTAAAGCAGCTTGATAAAGGGATGTTGATCTGTTTTACCTTGCTTCGACGCTGGACGTCTGCAGACACTCCTCCAGCACACTATATGGGGCTTTCAAGGTGGCCGCATTTTGCCGCCAGAGGCTTTTCGGGAGAGCCTCTAAACTACCCGTCTATATCACGATTACCTGCTAAAGATCCACAGAAGACAATGGAAAGCACTAGAGAGAGATATTGAGAAAACTGGGAAACCAGATGAACTAATTAATTAGCCAATGCAGTGTGATCCAAAATTCCCTTCCCTACGGCACACTCCGGAAAATTTTCTAATTGTCTGTCACTAACGCACTATTTTCCCTGTTATCATTTTCTCACGGTACACACTTGCCATATATGCGTACAAGCCTGGTCGGAATTTATCGAAAACATGTTTCAGTAAACGAAGTCTCCTTGTTTGTCTTTGCTCTTCTAGCACCTGTTTATCAATTTAAATTCCGCCAGCTACAATTTTTTTGACATCTTTTCCAACACTAGGTTTTGTGGACGTTCTCCATTTACCTCGAGGCTGTAGCCATTCTCCCTCAACTCTACATGATCTCGTGTACCGGTGAGGCTGAAACCATAACTTCGCATTATCTCTTTGCCCTTGGTCTCTACCGAGCCCTGTACATTGTTAATTGGATTTACCGCTTTGTGAATGAGGACACATACGATCTTATTGCTATCGTTGCGGGCTCCGTACAGACCATCCTCTATCTGGACTTCTTTTATCTCTACGTCACGAGAGGTTAGTTATTGAAAAGAATATATATTACTTTAAATGGTTAAGTAGACATGTATTTGTAATCTAACCAATATTGGTTTCTACCTAGTACTTAAAGGGAAATCTCTCGTCCTCCCCGTCTGAAGCCTTAATGGCCGGAAAATGACTACACTCCTTCCGGACCTCTTCGCAGTGAAACCGCCATTGCCGTTCGTGTTGGTGCCGCACAATTTCTTTTCAATCTGCCCTGCATCCCCTCTTCACCCTTTTTTCCTCCCACCAGTCGTTTTTGAGTGGTCTTAGAATTTTTGGTCTTGTGATCTCTTTAGCCAAGGTGCCTTTGCCTTCGTCTTCCTACCCCTTTGCTTTATTACCTAACTTAGTAGATTTTTTCGGCCACCTGTCCTTTAAGAGAAATTGACGCTCGCATGCAGTCAAAACTTCGCCCTTTCCTTTGTGTCAACTACTAAGAACGAGAATATTTAACTGCAGCACTGGCTTGGTTTTGATTTGGACCAGCTTGTAGAACTCACGGTAAACGTTCCGTTAGGTGCTCATTTGTTTTTTAAGTGTTTTTTTAGTATATGGTCATATTCGACGAGGCAATCGAGGTGTGCGTCAACGTGAACTCCCTGGTTTCTTTGATAAGTAGTAGTACTTTTGCCTTTTCTGGTGTTTTGGAGTTCCTTTAGAAATAGCCATATTTCAAGAGACTCGCTCACTTGTAGTCACTGTAGATATTACTAGTTATAGAACCGCGAGTGATGGCAAATTAATGTGAAATTTTATGAGCAAGTTAAAGTTGACCTAGCCATTCAACGCTCATAGCTTTGCCTATGTATCGACAAACTGGCGGAAAACTCATTGCATCCGTTCAAACACTTTATGTTTCTGAACATTCAAGATATATACTTGATGACCATATGTATTGCCAGTAAGGATTATGAAGATGGGTAACAATTTCTGGTTTTTTCGTCATGCCAACCGACCATACCTCAGGCGCAGCATGGGGGATGCAGTACTCGACCACTGTCTCTGCTCATTGAACATGAAACCAAAAACTGCCTTTTGGCTGCCAACTTACGTCCTTTAGACTGCATTTTATAATATCCGGAGTCGTGTGAGAGACGCATTTCATCGATCTGCTTGCGGAATGGGATATGTAAGTTTCGCTTTGTCCGGGGCTCCAATTTAGAGCCCTTTTAGTCGATTGCGCAAAAGCAACAATGTCTCCTGTAAACAAGTCAAAGAAGCACCACACCACGTGCCTTTGAAAGCAATACAAATGCGGGAGTATCAGATAAAGCTAAAAGATCACTGGATGATATCAAAATAGTTTCTAACTGGTGAATAGCATTCCCCTGGTATTGAACTGCGAGGCCTTATCGAATTTCCGATGATTCCAATGGCAGATATGTTTTTTGACATGTTAGGCACAAAAAGTCTTTGGAAATAGTGGTGCAAATGTGAACGCTGATCATCCAAAAAGACTCAGAGCTTCGCCAAATACGCTGAAGGGTCTGTGGCCTCGAAATGGCATTCGCCTGTCCGCTGGACGATATGCAGAATTTTCGTTCTATGTTCTAGCGCCAGACAGAATGGTCTTTTAGTCTTCTCAGCAAACCGCTCGATAGATTCGATTATCCTAGAAGGAAAACAAACCACATACAGTAGCTGCCCTAACTCGTGAAATCTCATGAGTCCGCGCACGCTGCGTTCCCCAAAGTTTTACATCAATAAAGAATCGATCGTTGGGAAAAAGTAAGGCTTGTTGCGGCTTACAAATTAATATTAACTTGTCTAGAAATACTATTTTTTTTTAGAAAAAGTACAAATTAAGAAAAGGATAAAATAGATCTAGTTGATTAAACTGAAGTTTTAAATATATAGGAAGCCTTTCTATGCAACTAAGCGAGTGAATAAAGCAGCAAAAGCAGAATTACTTTTGAAAATTTTTCTTTTTTCCGAGTTTTGCACATACATCTTCCTCCAGATTAAGCGCAACGTAAAGTATGTCGGTCATCAAGCGGCTTAACATGCGAGTGTATATACCAACACCGTTTCACGAGAATAGGCAGTTTTTTTGCCGTTTTTACATTGTCTTAGATATGTTTGCCCAAGGCAAACAGATTTTTGCTTGATCGAGCAGATAAGGACGTCACAGGAATATAATATTTCCTAAGTTCACATATTCACAAGGCGGTCACTGACTAATAAATTTAAATAGAATCATCGGATGCAATCGTAAACTTACCATTTGGTGTATATAAAGATGACTTTTCTATTGTTAAATTTCTTTATAACTATTTCGGGTTTTCTATTACGATGAGTTTCAGATCGTCTTTGAAAATGTGGCAAATTCTTTATGATTTTCAGTGTCTTCAGTTGACTGCCCATAAATGTAGATTCCGTTCGATGTGTTTAATAAAACCTTCAAAATAAGATATTTCTTAAAAGCATTTACCGAAGTAGTGACTTTTTGTACATTCTTTCGAATGCAGATGGCCGCCTGGGTCATATTTGTAGACTCCCTCAAACATGAAAACTCGCTGCCGAGAGAACTAAACGTTCATAATAAGTTAACTTTTTTAAAAAGCGCTTTAATTAAATGTTTCGCTGTCGAATGTTTACTTAACGTTTTTCCACTGTGAAGTTAAGGAAAACTGGGAACGTTTGACCGGTTTTTCGACTGCTGAAATGTAGCATACAATTTCTGCTGAAAAGTAAAGAACTCACTTCTCTCTTTTTTATTGGAGCGTTTTTCGATATATTTGCTTACTTCTAAGTCTAGTTCTAAGATTTAAAACGCGCAAGAGTGGCCGAATATATGCTAAGATTTTGTGATAAAATGTCAATCTTCTGCCCCTTCCGTTTCAAGTTTTCCTTATTCATTTATAGTCAACTGCAGACCGAAATTGTCTTGATAGGCTTCGCGTACGCCGTGACAGCGAAAAGTGGCGGCGGGTCATCGCGTCTCGTATATATGCGCGTTTAAGGTCCTAATTATCGGTGTGGTAAAACAAAGTACTTTCATACAAGTTTATTACAGCGTTTTTCTGTACAAAACGGTATAATTTTGCAATAAGTTTTTTTAAAGACTGAATCTACCCTTGTTTTTCCGAAAACAATTTGATCATTCAAACCTGCATTCACCTGATTTTCATGAAAACAAAACAAAATTTTCCGTTTTCCGAAGGGATATATTCCAAATTTTTCTGGCTTATATTAATATTCATTAATAGTACTGCGCAAAAAACAAATGCCTTAATCCGTAGCTTTTGATTGCGTAGGAAAATTCCTGGATAGCAAGAAACGTCGGATTTCGCCCCATGTATCCCCCTTGTTCCGATAAAAAAACGGATCTGAAGTGAACTCTTTATTATTAAACAGCTTTCTGTGTATCAATTTAATTCAACAAACAAAACGAACACCTTACAATGCGTGCCCTGCTACTACCTCAACTTTATTCTATAGACATTTCATGAGATAGGCAATCTACTATATTTCACTTAGGGCTAAGCGATATTACTAAGGTATTTCCAGATATACGACCACCCAGTTACCAAAACTAACTGTCTGGCGAACTCTCTCATATGTGAAGAATATATGAGTTCGTCAAAGGGGAACTGAAAACGAGCAGACGCTGGTAGAGCTCAAGTCTAAAACTTTGGCGCAAACAGCTTGTACACCCTGAGGACGGAGTTTGCTGTATGGTTGCCTGCGGGGTTCTAGATCGATCACCGAAACACAATGGGATGAGAAGGTCCCGTATTCCTGTCAGTGAATTCACTTCCATCATAGTTAATAGTCACCTTCACAATCGAACGACCAAGACTCTGGCTCAGGGGTTGGAGCGTCGGGCTTAGTAACGCTTAAAAGTCCCACCTTCGGTTCGGACGCCGTCCACCGTGTGCCCCACAACGGTTAGTGCAGGACATTGACTTACGCGTGAATTAGTTTATTCTGATAGTATAACAACGGAGCGTCTCTCGCGCTCTCTCCTCCCTCACCCACCTAAGCCTGGGGTCCAGGTATAGTCAAAATGACCGGAGGCGCTATCGGGCTCAGCGGTTGACAAGGCTAAACAGTTCGTACGTTGATACCACAAAAGTCTGGTCCGTGCAGAATGGACCAGATTTTCACACAAGAAAGGAGGAGATGGTCGGGATCCGATCTGAGTGGGAGTGTCAGAGGCCACAGTAAAAAGCAGTCCTTGCAGTTTGCTTATCCGTCCTAAGAGGACCGAGTTATCGCGTTATTTGTAGGCCTTCCAAGCCAGGACACTTAATGCACTTTGAGTTATTTGTTTGCTTGTTTATAGAGAGTAATGCGCTGAAGTGTCGCACGGCTGGAGTCCCGGCGTCAACCTCGCTCTCTTCTATGCATCGGTCGATTGTTCGAGCTTTTATACTAACTGATATCGAGATCGGGCGCAGGGGCTGAAAGCTATGCGCAGCCCGTCTACGCGCACAAGGGGACTGAGCTTTTCAAATTTCACACGCATTAGTGTCAGAGGCTGGAGAGGTGCCGAAGTACACACTTTCTACTTATCTGATAGTTGTCGATTACTTGCATGTCGGACAGGTTCGTGTGTGGCGGCCCATACGTTGACTGGATATGCGTCGGTGTTGCAGGCAGGTGAGGCGAAGGTGTATGCACTCCTGGCGCTCGTTCGCCAGTCTCTGTACGATGGATTCGCAAGTGGCCCACCAGGCTGCTGCGTGATGGGAATGTTCGACAGGTTGGGCCACCTTACTGCTGGTGGGGGGTGCTGGTGGTTGTAGTAATTTACGGAGCGTCCGAATGCTTCTCACGGGTGGTGGGAGTGGGAGGTGTCGTAGTCGTCGCGGGGAGTAGTGGCAGCCACGATGGTGGTGGGGGTTGTAGGCCGCCGGTGGGGCATCAAGACTTGACCACCGATGACGTTGAGGGTCGACGGCGGTGGGTTGGTGTAGGGATGAAAATAAGTGTTTGCGGTGGCAGTAGGTGGGGTTGTCGAATTAATGTTACATTGGGTCCGGACACATCTGACTATAACGATTCTTGCGCGTCATGGGTATCTTGAAGAGGGGGGGGGGTTGCGTTGAGTCGAAGGCGCTTAGGAGAATTGAGCCGCTTTTCTGGCTTCAGCAACTACGATTCGCTTGTCTTTGTGGCTTTCTGCTCCATTCTTCGCTGATTTTCTCCAGGCCACTTGATTCTGGGCGAGGTTCTCCTAGATCTCCAGATCTATCTGGGGCTTATTGAGCGAAATTTTAAGTGTCCTTATATCATCGTTTCTTTCCCTCACGTTGACGAGCACCAATTGCGATGTCACTTGGTTTGTACACTTCAAGGACTGGATTGCCTGTTTCAACCGAATAGGAACCGTCTACAAATTATCATCTGCCAGTTGTGACGCATTCTATGGTGGCCAGGGTGGGTGATCTCTTCCAGCCTGTATACACGAATATCAGCCGGTGTTGAAGAGCCGAGACCATTTCTCTCAGGTAGCCGTGCACACGTCACTTCGACCGTCGTAGTCCAAAGATGTCCACCGTATGCTCCATAGAAGGGTGGTGCAGAGACGGTGACGTGCGCAAATTCGATTTAGGTGATAGTAGACTTCCACTGCATCTACCGCACTCTCTCTCTCTTCCCTTACCCGCCTGTTCCCGGGGTCAAGACATAGTCAAGAAGACCGGAGGTGGGGTCGGGCCCAGGTTAATAATCTCCCACCATAGCGATAAGCGGCAACAGTGGGTCGTGCAGCATGAGTCTGCACCTACGCATGCCCATTTTTGGCACGCGAGCCCCCCATGTTCGGAATTTTTCATGAATAATAACGACTGCCGTACCCTGATTTGGCCCTCGTGTTTGTCCAGCGCATTTACCACGCGGCCCGTTTAGTGGGCACACACTGGGTACAAGACGCATATTTGCATGGGAGGAAAACGGCATCCTTGGCGCCTGCTCAAAAAAAAGTGCCGCAAGATCCTCGAAGCAATATACTCAGACGAGACATGCACCTGAATACGGTGGATGCCTATTGACATAAAAGCTAGCCCACTGCGTAATATTTTGGTAGATACGGTTTTAACTCAACTCTTTTTTACATTTGCCAAATTTCTTTTGGTGTATTTAGAAGACAATTTGGCTAGTGTAAGCGTGCTTCCGTTAAATTGCCGTCGGGCCAGTTAATTAATATGAGGTAGGACTACAAGTTAGAACATGTGAACAGTAATGTTAGCCTTTTCATACAAATAGGGTGTGAATAGAGGGCGGTAGGGGGTCGGTAAGAGACAGTGGGTTACGCGGCAGTGAGGGCTAGTTGGTGCCGTGCCAGGAAGGAAGGGCGTGAGGAGGAGAGAGTTTGCTGAGGAGTGCATGCAATTGACTGACTTTTGACAATGCTAAGCGCGGAGCTCACATGAAGTTCTTTTTTTCACCGGCTTCCTCAACCTGATAGCAGTCGCTTCTATTGTTGCTAGCAGGCGCTGAGTCAGTGACTCGGAGTAGTTTGGTGGGACCTTAGAAATCACATGGAGGGCATCGTTTGGGTTCATACGACGCCCGGAAACCATAATATATGTGACAATAGCGCTGTTTGTGCTCGCAACTTTGCCTTTTCTCAGCCATTCTAGGAGGCGTTATTTTTTGGAAAGACGCTAACTCTTTCGACCATCATAACCTGATTCACAGGGGTAAGTAAATGAGCAAATGCAAATTGAGGTGGTCGGAGCTGGCAAACTATCCTTAACTTCTCCGGGAAAAACGCTGCTGGGGCTTTTAGTGAAACGGTTTGATCAAGGCATCTTCTCAGAAGTTCACATGCCGCATGCCCTTGAAAGGGGACTTTGAGGAACACACTTTCGTTTCTGCTGTAAGTGTGGTGGGTTTTACTGATATCGCACCAATATCAGTTGTAATAAATCTGTCAGAATATCTGTTCTCACGAAGCAGGTCCTAAATCTTTCTAAGCCCTTCCTCAATACTGTTCGCGGAACAAATTTTTCTAATACTTTGCACCAAACAACGGACAAGGTTGCGGTTCCATTGGAGGGGCACGGAACTTCCAAGGCTCGCATATTTTCCAGACGAAGTTTTATTTCCATTAATGCTCCTTCGGACGCTACCGTCAGGTTTTCTGCTCAGAAGGACGTTACAAGCGAAAATGCGAGTTTGAAGAAGTAATTGAGAAGAACATTTTTCGCTAGACCTTTCGGATGCCATCACCAGAGGCGGTTTCAGATACGGGTACTTCGTACACAGGGCGTTGCAGTATTTATAGGATGCAGTCGCTATGCGACTGCATACCTATTGCAATTAACGGTTTCCCATTCATCGAGGATGACTGTCCTCTGGTTCACTGATTGTTTCATGGTCGGTATGCGAGTCGTTATCCGCTGAAATATCACGCATGCTGGAGGTTGGCGTGATGATGGCTCGGTCACCCGGCTCACCGGAATTGGCGTTGGAAAATACGTTCACCTGAGCGCTCCTCGAGTGATCGATTGCTTTGGCCAACCTGAGACTCAACACCGAATATTGGTTGGGGAGATCATTGCACTTGTTAATAGACTGGGGGCCTGTAAACAATGATTCAAGCAACTCACGACTCACGTCTATGAAATGGGGTGAATTATTTTTCTATAAATTTTCTATTTGTCCTACAACGAGCTGGGGTACCATTTGCGAAACTGTATGCAATAAAGGCTTTTTATTTTTCAACTACTTGATCTTTTTTCGAAATATATATTTTTGCAAAGCTGTTAGTGTTTTTGAATAATTCTGAGTAGCGGTTTACATGCTATAGTATAACACTTAAGTAACGGCAAAACGGAAGTTGGTAGAGAAATATGATTGATTTGAATAATTCAGCTTACCATATTCCATAAGTTGCAGTAGGCTGTGCGGGTAACGACTCCGCGAGTAGCCCATGATCGGCGAGACCGTTACTCAGTTGACTAGAGCATTGGCTGTACTTAGGCCATCCCCTTGCTGGTGGGGGTTCGGATCCCACTGAAGCTGGCGAGTTTTTCACAAGTGGGTCAAACGAAAACGGAAGTTCTTTTGAGCATCTTCTGACTTAAGACATTTCAGGAAGAATGCAATTCTCTTCACAAGCTACACGTCCTTTGCCTAAAAGAAAGGAGCCGCTAAAAGGTTGTCTTAAGGTGGTCGGCGAACCTACGCACAAAACTCTCTTGGTTATTGCAATAGCTGACGTATCTCATGAAATGCTATCTTAAATTTTGAAATGAGTTTTCGATTAAGGAAGAGTATTTAAGTGGGGTTGGAATGTTTATTAGTTTGTGGATGATTCCTAAGATATTCCAGTCGCGCGAATATACCGTTTTTTACTGCAACTGCAAAAACCCCATATTAATCATGACAACTTAACCGTTGCGCATGTTTGCATTGATTTTTGATTCCCTTATAACTTAACATATAATAGAACCTTCTATTATATTTTTGTGGAAAATCTGCAAACTATTCCCTTCCTTGTACTTATTAATTTGAAGATTACGTATCCTTCAAAGCCTGTAGTCAGTGAAATGATATCTTTCAATTTCAAAAACGTTTTCCTTTTCCGAATAATTTTGAAAATAATATGCCGCTCTATTCTGTTTACCGTTTGCAAAATACAAGCTGTATATTTTTATACTAATTTATTTAAAACCGAAAGGTATCATTCATTTGAGTGCAAGCTTGGAAAAGACCACGTTTGCTACTAATGGAGCAAAAGAAAGGGCATTTATTTGCAGGTTTTCCATAAAATATATTTTAATCGAAAACTGGCGTGGACAGCAGAATTTATTGGAACCAATATCTTTTGCGACGGCTTATCAATTGAAACCCGTCTCTGCATAACCGAAATGAAGAATAACCGTCTTTTGTGGTCAAAAATGTAAGGATCAGTTGAGGTTATCGGCATCAAAAAATATCGCTTGGATCAGATAAATCATGTTCATAATAAGATTAGCTTCTTTTGTTGGTTAATAATCATGACGCATGCGTGTACCATACAAAGAAGAATAGAGACTCGTATTGCTTTAAATTCTTGAAGTTCTTATACAAGAAACCTACGGACGATAATTTTCCTCTGAACCCAGATGAAATTATCTTCACTATGGTAGACATTTATCTTAATAAACTGTGCTTTGTGTGTCAAAGAGGAGAATAAAGCCAGAAGAAATTGGGGCCATTTTAAGACTTCAATTCTAAACTGCCTAACCTAGTAACCACATGCACTGAGGAGGTGGGCAAAATTTGTGAACATTTCTCATCAGTACCATAATGCTCCAATAACACAACTGAAACCACTACCTATTAAACCTATGTCTGCCCTATCCGCACCGAAACCTCACGAACAAATAATCAGTTTTAAAGTTTGGCAAAGGACATAAAGTTAGCATTTGTTATCAGAGGGAGAAAATGGTTCTTATTTTAAATGCATAGAGTAAATTTCTTCTAGAAATCTCAGGGAAATATCTAAACAAGGAATTGGAAGGCTCCGTCTAGAAAATGCTTTCATCTTTGCTAGACAAAATTCTGATTGATACTTAAGCGGAAATATCCATAAAACCGAGAGGTACACATATCTACAAACTATATGGACTACCAAAATCCATATGGAGGATATAACTCTAAAATTAGTTCTGTTTAAATATCCTCAGAAGTTTAACACACTGGCTTTTCGAGGAATTAGAGCCAATTCGACGCTGGATTTCTACAAAAGAAGGTAGATGTGATCGCTGGGACAAGAAATATATTCGCCTGAAGTTTTCTCGCTATTGAATAAGTTGATCATCAAAACATTTTTAGCATTTGCCTGATTTCCTAAGACTAAGAATTATTATTTACATTTGTATCCCTTGATCGATATTATTTACACACATGCGTCTGAAACCTGCTGTCACCCCAAATTGTATGTGATTTGCTGAGTGTTTGCACGTCAAATGTTCAGTTTCTGTTAAATGGCATTATACGGAAAGACTGATGGGGTTGCAATAGGTAGTCCACTCCGTCACATAGAAGATAAGGTGTCATTGAAATTGCAAATAAGAATATTATGCAAAAGACATATGCCGAAGACGCCGGAGATAAAATTCACAATATAAAAGGAGCAGTGTAACAAGCTATCAATCCTGGACATCCACATGTTTACACAGGATGGTTTTTCAAGGAGGCGATCGGGTTTCTACAAGAATAAATGGATTGGGCAAAATTTACGTTGCATGAATTTGATCTTGGTGCAATGAAAACGAAACATGGTGCATAATCTCTTTTAAATAGCTAGAAACATTTGTTCTATTGAGACGCTAGATAGCCCGTCGTAACTCAACCTTACTTAAACGCGGCTATACATCGCGCTTTACACCAAAATTGACGGAGTAGGCAGTTCCAAAAAATCCCGTTATGGCATCTCTGACAGCGTTCTAAATACCATGAAGACGTGGTTGCTGTGCCCCATCGAAAGGACGTACTATGTAGCTGAACTCCTGTCACTCTTCCTTCACAGTAACCTTTCGATATATCGCGCTTTGACGTTCTCGACCTTACTCTATCGTGGATTTTATAAGCAAGCATAGATAAATATACATCACTGGTTTTTCACCATCTCACGGATGTCTGAGGACGATGACTATTTTATTTCTAGTAAATGCCTCCACAGTTGATGTTCAGTTGACTTCATGCATGGGACATTATTAGCGAGTGGTTGTATTACGTATTAACTGAAACTCAATGATATACGGTAAATATATTTGTATGTACTATATTTGTGCGTAGTATACTTTCGATAAATCTTACATAATATCTAAGATACTATAAATGCGTTGATGGTGTGTAGCTGTATGGAAAATTTTTATAGGAATACGGAAGCTTTTCTAAGGCCTTAAAAATATAAAAATAACCTTAGAATCATAAGATTTTTGTTCAAGTTTTTCATAGTTTCTTGGGGGTTCTGGAACTCAACCACCGTGATCGAGGAGGGACCGCTGTACTTATCGTATTCTGCCTTTTGCTGGTTATCAAAAAGGGTTTTATCAGACGGTTTTCAACTTTTTTATTTTCAATGCAAAAAAATTAATGCCCACTGAAACGATTTTATTACAAACCTAGTGAATACTATAAGCGTCCCTTAAATGACTCTGCGGTCCTTCGGAAAAAATGTGTGATCAACGCACGTTCATACAGCGGGCGACACGAGAGATGCACTGGACCAGAACGGATGCCAGATTAGAGCACGCCATGCGTTATTGGGGCTGCATCCCATGTTCAATGGTCCAAATATGGGGCGACATGTCTAGGCTCAGGCTCATGCCACCCCAGTCACTTGCGCCCAATCGCAGCATCAGATGGCTGACCGCCTCGAACAGTGTACTGAGTCTTGAAAGAGGGAATAGGGAGTGAGACCGGTCCTTGAGACTCCATGCCCTCGATATCTCAGTGCCTCTTCTTCACTATCGACAATGTGATATGCTTGAATGTATAACGGTGTGTTAGAAGCCGGAGTTTGCATGGCTGCCAACTAACGGGATAACTCGATATTCTCAGGATGGAGTCAGGCTGTGATGGCTACATCTTAATGTGGCCTCTATAGCACCTTCCCTCAGTTGCGATCCAAACCACCCTCATATTTTTACGAAGAAATCTGATCCACGGTGCAGATCAGGCATGTGTTACACAAATTAACGTAACAGTTAACAGCCACCTCGTCCGATCCTACTTACGGTCGACTTGATCCGGTTTTATCACCATGCCAAGGAGTTTGAGGGAGGATAGTGTGGACGATGCTGCGCAAGTTTGGTATCATTACAAACTAATTAACGCTCAAGCCACCGTCCCTGCGCCACCAGGCTTTCGGGCACAAGCTGAACATCATCTTTCTGAATGGCCGAACCAGCATGTTATGCACACAGATTTAAATGCTAGAAGATAAAGTTACACTAAAGAACTTATTTCGCAAATGTTTGTCAATGAGGTTGTTCCTTTTTATATATCCTAGAGAACAATATTTAGGGAAGCTAACCTACTGCCTTACGGGACCGTCTGATCCCGTAACGTGATTGATGAGCGCCGCTCCACCATAGTTAATATACCCGATCCTAAACTACAGGGCAACGAACCTGTGTCTGAGTGGTTAGATTGTTAGGCTACTGACCAAAATGGTGCGAGTTCGAGCCTCAGCTATCTTGAAACGTGGGATTGGTATGGCTGGCTGATAATGGCTAACAATTCGTAAGTGTTTATTCTTTTCTCTATCAGAACTCGCTTCTTTATGGTATTCGGTGGTTGTGAACAAGTTTGACTGATCTATTCTTAGCCCCATTCGGTCATTATACCTCGTTATTCCTTGTGTGCTTGAAGGGCTACTTTTCCGCACCTGATTAGAAACTTTTCGTTAGTGTATGTTAAAAACGTCATTTGATTGAAAATTTGGTTGCTTGAATAGTGTGCATAATTTAACTAGTCTGGTGCGCAGTGTGCATCTATTAGTTCTCAGTCGCTTGGCTTGTTGCCTGTTAACTCCATCAATTTAAGTGTAAATCTATTTATATCACTGAACTTAAAGCCACGCCATTTGCCTTAAAAATTTCGCACAGGGGTACCGACAAAGATATCAGAGGTCAGGATGGTCACCTCAGGCTTATTTAAGGTTGTCAGTCAGCCAAATCCAGTCCCAGGTTCAGAAGACCAGAGATTCTGACCCGGGTTCTTTGGTCACTGGGTGTTAAGTAGTCAAACGCTCAAACATTGGGTAAAATGCTCGTTGCCCTTGGGCTTGTGATAGTGAATATTAACTATGGTCGTATACGCCTCCACCTTATCCCATTATTTCGATATCCTTCTGAAGACATAAACTCACTGTCAAAACTCCTGAGCACTGTATTTAAAGTAGTTGAGACGAAGGCGAAAAATGCAGGTCCTACATAGACAAACATGAAGTCATTCTGGTTGCCCCATTATTCAGAAATATGCACTCACGAGTCCCTATAAATATGCGGAAACATCTTTTAGACTTACATTTTTTGCCATAGTGAATTTTGAAGTTTTTTTCTTCAAAACGTTTCTGAGGCCTAATAAATGCCCGTTTTTAGAAGGACGCAGGCAGAGACCTGGAATGGGGATTTCTTCTTTGTTCATCAGACTGGTCGTTTGCCATCCCCATGTGAATTTGTATGTTCGCTCTGCTGACCGACAACACGCGGGTCGGTGGCTGACCTGATTGGAAATTTGACTCAAAAGTCTGATGATTAAATGACCAGGATTAAAATATCAGGTCCCTGGGAGCCTGAGGCTGGTTTCTGGCAGGCTAGAGCTGAGCATACCAGTCTACCTCGTCTTCGTCGGCGTTCCTTTGACATAACTGCTGACGTCTCACTGTGCAACCGTCTGAAGTGATCTCGCTTGAAACACGAAGAGAAAACAAGATGAGTATATTCCGTCATGCAATCAGACCGGTGAAGACCTATTCGCATCCTACTCTACAGCTTGACTTGCAGAAAAATAATGCCTTATTTTCTGCCTTCGCGAATTAGTGTCTGCTAACTTTACAATTTTTGATATGCTGTCCTTTGAATGTTGTTATAAAATGTGAAACGCCAAGTTGCCATGACAGAGATTTGTGTATTGAGCTATTGATGTAGAGGTTAACGCCTATGGACTACAGTCTGCTCCCTTTCCTTTTAGTTAAGACAATAAGCAAAAAATCTAGTTAAGTTCTGACTTATTTCTTCTGGGTCGCTGTCTGACCCATTTTTGGTCCGATGGGAATTTTGGGAGACTTCAGTATGATGTATAGGTTGTACTGGCCAAAGAATTTGCAGTTCAAGAGAATTCTTTCTGAGAGAGAGACACTTTATTTTGAAGGCATCATTTAAAACGTTTCAGCAAAAAGACCTCCATTCAACGTGGATAAAAATTGGTACTTAAAGCTGATAAAACCGGAAGAAGTGACCGAAAGCTGCAACGCTCCTCATCATGAATGGTCGTCTGTGAACAAGTCGCAAAATTTACTCCAGATTTTCTTCCTTGAAATGATACTTAATTGACCTCATTGTGGTAATTAAAATAAACTGTGGTAAATAACGGCATCTAATGGTCAAAATGGACCAGCCCATGTAAATAGAAGAAAATTCGCATGTGAATGGAGTTGAAAAAATGGCTGCTCAATTACGAAAGCCCGCGAGTTCCTAGTGATTTCATAGACTGCTGGTTAGTATGAAATATCCCAAAATACCGCTGTAGGTGCACCGATAAATAGAATTAACTCGACTTTCGCTGGCATTAATTTTTTGTGAATGGGATGATCACCGGGCCCGTGGTTCAAGGGTTAGGGCATCAAGCTTCTACCTAACTGGTCGCGGGTTCGAGCCTTCGCGGTTGCAACATCTGAGGTTGAGTATGACGTCTAATAAATCAGAAATGACCATACCAGTCTCCGTTGTTTTGTAGGCAATACTATTCTGTCTGTTTATTTATGTTCATCTCAGCGGGGAAGTCTCAGTAACTCTGCCTCAGGAAATTCTCACCAGCTGTGGATACAAAACATTGCAACAAACCCAACAAGTAATAACGCTTTGCTTCGGGACTCCCCTTGGCAATCCTGTAGAACTTGTAACCTCGTTTTCCTTACATAAAATCGGTTATTTCTTTAAGGCAGCATAACTTGCGGGGATGCATGTTGCATGATTTTACGTGACAGTTTTTATCAGCTGACAAATTCAGTGCATATCTTCTTTCCCCTTGAATTTAACCAAGCAATACACGTGGAGTTCCTGAATTGTTTTACCAATTAGCTCAAAAACAGGGCAGATATTTCCCTACATTTGCGTTCCAACTGTCTGATTTGCATTTAACCTGGCATAACTGAATAGAAAATGCGAACACTTACAGAATAAATTAGTAAGCGGACAAGTATATATTCTAAATTTATATTATATGTATGTTGTGTGTTGTATTCTTAATATTTTACATTATTTTGTCAGGTATCATATTATCCTTTTCTGCTGTACGTTGTAATAGGCCTTAAATAATTGAAATCTCATAAAGTCATTTATTCAGTTCGATGGATTTCAATAAAATAAATTAGTCCTTTGTTTAAAAATGGTACTTTGTAAACCTAATTATACCGTCTTTTAAAGATCGGTTATTTCTTTAAGGCAGCATAACTTGCGGGGATGCATGTTGCATGATTTTTCGTTACATGCGTTTTCGTGTGATTTTCGCGCATTTGCATCTGATAGGGAACGAACTGTATGTCCAGTTTCTCCAACATGGTTTTCGAGTTGGGCACTAGACTCCGAGCGGCCACATTTTGCTCATATAGACGGGGCTGCAGTTTCCACTCAGTTTCGCCGATGTAATTGTGGTACCTATCACTATAACATATTTGCTAGGTAACTTACAAGGTTTTGGTAATAAGCAATTGACTTTGGGAGAAAAACATCTGACTGAACGCTATGGGCTGGACAAGATTGGCACACGAAACATAAGAAATCCGAGTTAACCTGGCCCCGTGACGAACCCATCCAAAGAGGAGGCAAGCCTACAAGCATCCTCCATCCAGAGGACGATGTTTAAAGCTAGCGACCGTCAAACCCCACGAATATTTCTCAAAATGCCGAGCCAGTGAATGAGGAAGAAAATCGGTCTATCAAAGACAGCGCAGTTCGGTCAGTCATTTAAAATTCTGATTGATTGTGAGCACTGAACGTTTTGCGAATGGTGAGCCGATAAAGCTCTTCAAAACGTAAGCAGCAGTACAAATCTGTTCCAGTGAGCAACCTCAGTTTCAGTTATTCTTATCCTGGAACTGTCACTTTCACAAACTTGAGAAAGTAAACATGACATTTGTTGTAGTCTTTATACTGCACACTTACGGCACAGCATTTCTACACAAATAGGCATCAGCACTGCAGCAAACTAGTGAAAAAGGATCTGATATTGCATTACATTATACTTGTAAATATGGTGCATATGGTCAAGAAACTTCGTGTTGAAGGCATTGGTTACAATACAAGGCATCTTCGTTTTTTTCAGTTTCACGATGAGAAGGATCTCAACACCAAACTGTCGTTCACTTTGTTTGGCTGTAACACAGGAAGCCCCAACCAAAAAATAGACATAATATGCATTTCTACACTTCATTTGAAACGTATACATCGTAGACTTATAAGTCATAAATGCTCACCGTGGGTGAATTGATATCAACTGTAGTGAAATCATTTATTTTCTGTTACCTCAGTTGAAAACAGTAACTTGGAATTTCGTAGGATTGCTTTCAAGTAAACTTTATGTCGGCAGTGCTTGAAAGGCATGTTCAATTGAGATTTTTTGATGATTCACCTGATTACTTCTTTAAAGAAGATCTGTGTGCTGGTTTCACAGAATCGGTTCCGGAATGTTTTGTCTTTTCTTTCGATTAAATTAAACTGGGTATCACCTGTAATGCTCAACTCTAGTTTATTTTGAAAAATGTAAAATACGTCAGTGTGCCGCTTTCATATAAATACTCAAACCCGTTGTGCGAGCCATTCGAGATCAGCAAAAATAATCAAAATTTATACGCAAACCGCATTTTAGTTAACATAACATTGCACTTTTATGTTCTTGTAATTCTGCTGAAAATTTTACTTACATATGACAGGTCAACCGTCGATTCCTACGATGTCCATCGTGCGTCCCACAGCATGGTGGGTACAGGGACGGAGACTTGCGCGTGGTTAATTTCATAGCAGACTTATGCACGCTCCCTTCACTCTCCTTCTGGGCCACGTGTCATGACAGAGTCAAGAAAACAGAAGACGGAATCGGATAAAGGTGACTGGCGTGGCGTGCGCCTACGCCACCACTTTACAGGTGTGCGCATCCGCAATAACGTCTGCCGTCTCCGTGTTGGTCCAGTGCATCTGTCGTAAGGACACATGCTGACATACCCAGAGCGGGGGTCGATGACCCTGCAGATTCATAATTTTCTACCTTGCCCGAGAAGCATCAGCTGTTTATAAAAGTATATCTTTTTGACACAGCATCGTGCACCAAGGTAGCTCTAATTCTGGAAGACTTCCTTTCCCCTTTGCTTTACATTCACGACCAGTGCTGACACTACCTTCGACGCGAAATTGCCAAATTTTAATCAAGAAAATTACTTGCATTAGGCTGTAAATATTCTCATTCATGTTTTTGCAGTTTCATCTCCATGTTCTTTCGAATTGAGCTTCTTGTCCTTTAACATGGATTAAATCATCGCTGCTACCTCCTTCACTAAGTAAAATGGGCAATAGCGTTACATACTTGCGTACTGAATCTATCTTCTGCAGGCCACCACATAATGTCAGTCATGGGCAACTTTATGAATGCGCGAAATTTCAGGCTCTAAGAAATGTGATTTCTTCACTATCCGCAGAGCAGATACCCAATGTAGAAGTTGTGTGGGTTCTTACAAAGAAGAGGATTATCATAGATTTTATGAACCCAAAAAGGATTCACGACCTAATGATTGCTACAAAAATATTAACTTGAAGATTAAACGTCGATCTTTCATTAGAAACTAGCTTCAGTACCAATACCGGTAACAATTCGTCGGAAACCGTCATAGGTACAAGATGGTGAGAAGTGGATTGGATGATCCTCTCAGCGTTTAGCCAAAGAAACATTGCAACCATGTGTTTCAGTATCAGAAAAAACAGCTAGTGTACATCTTCGAGAAAATCTGAGGGGCGTATACAGGAAACGATGATGAAACTGCCTCCATATTCGCTGAAAGAAGAAATCGCTTTTTCGGTAATAGAAGACCAAGTTGACACTGAAGTTTACGCTTCTGAACAGGTCTTGGGTAAAAAACCTAGAAAAAAGTTAATGGAAGAAGAACATAAATCGATCAAGTTTTTAACCTAGGACTACCCGAGAATTAAATAAATTACACTTAAAACCTCCAAAGCTCTGTGTGATGTTTGCTTCCCTACACACGTTTTTAAGTTTGCGAAAAGGCTGTAGGCTAAGCATTTATCCTTGTAATTCCCGCAAATTTGGCTTCCTCATAAAGGCCGAAATTCGGATATTATGAGATATATTCTTTCTCATTCGCTTTTACTCGAACGATAGCCTTCTTTTCCATCGATGTTGGAATCGAAATTTACACGACTACGTTCAATACGGGGTTGAAGTCGTAGGTTAGGAAAATTTAGGTATTCTGTCTTAAAGACCACATGGGGATACAATTGGTCCAATGGTGGAAAACACGGTGGCTTCGGTGAGCTTCGAACCCATGGCAGCAAAAGAAAAGCTTTAATAAAGCCAACGCTCTAACCTACGAGGACTCACCGGGAGCCGTCAGTTGAATCACACTTGCGCTAGGTTACCTACCAAGCCTGCTGCAACATATGACATTTACCAATTCTAACACACTAACCTGACTGCTCAAGAAGGAGTTCCCAAGCGATAAATATAGAACCCACCAGATGACTCACAGACGCAGTTAATGAATAAGTGGTTTAGTTAGATTTCAATAAATCATTTGAACCATTTAGGAAAAACTCGGCCGATCGAAATCTACGAACAACAAACCCGTGGCAGAATGGATAAGGCGTTGCACTTCTTGCCCAAAGGTCACGAGTTCGATCGTCAGATGTTGCAAAACTCTGGAGCTGGGTATTAATATCTGATGACAGCTAATAAGCCAGAGATTGCAATTCCAGTCTCCCGTATCTTTATAGGTAGTGCTATTCTGCCTATAAAATTAGCCGCCGTGCGGCTGCTACCAGGGCTTGGGAGCGGGAGAGAGATCCAAGGTACAACGGAACGAGTATGTCCCATGATGCGAGCGGTGAGCACCCCACTACTATTGTTAATAAACCTGGTCGCAACCAATAGGACAACGAGCTCATGGCTCGATGGTTTGGATGTTGCACTTCTAACCAACAGGTCACTAGTTCGATCCTTAAGTGTCTCAAAACCCTGAGGTGTGGTAGGGCTGGCTGATGACGGCTAACAGACTACAAAGGCTATTCTAGTCTTTAATGTTTTTTCGGTAATTTTCTTCGACCTACATAAGACCTGCTGGTCGCGCGTCTAAGTTTATATATCAGTTGAGTTGCCTGAGCAAAATAGTATTCACAAAGTGTCTTGGATGGGGTGTTTGCTAGAGCTTTACAGCAACGACAACCTGTAAGGCATGTTTCAAACAACGACCTTATGTTTGCAGATAATATTAAAATTTTGATACAGACACGAGATCTTGGTTATAACCATAAGAATAATTTTCGAATGTTTTCTTCGGTTTACAGAAGGAGTTCTGACAGTGAATGTACAGAGATTCTGGTTCCAAGTAAAGCTCTCAAAGTTTGGTTTATAAATGCCTCGTGGAACAGTATCAGGTGGCAAATCAATGCCTCGAGCCGAATCTTCCGTGACCTACACATTTCAGCTTCTTAAAATCTAGTAAATTCTACACAATTCTTGCCAATTTCAGCCAAACTCGGAAAGGTTTTTCGTATTCATAGGCGTTTCTATTAGCTCGAAAACAAATGTCCTCTCATATTGGGTTGGCATGGTTTATATGACGCCTCTGACAAGACATCGGAACAGGAACCACCCGTAGCACAAGTGGCTTCGCGCTGAGTCCAAGGGCCAGTTGGGTTAGGATTAAGAGTAGGGTAAAGGGAAAGATAAGGGTTGTGGTAGGGTTTTGGGCTAGTGTTCACGTTAGGGTATTACATGTGCGACGTGCTCATTCCCGTGGCCTGTCGCGGGAATCAAAAAAGCAAGTCCGGCCGTATATTTTAAACCAACATTGTTCGGCCACATTTCATATTCAGATCCTCGTTGTAGTCTGCATACATCATATGGAAAATGAAAATCTTTAGAAAGGTTCAGAACCGGGCAGCTAAATTTGTTTGCTTTCTTTTTAATTCATGCCCTGAACGCATATACACAGTAACCACCAGGCCTAGCAGCGGGGTGCGTTCGCCTGTAAGTCTCGTACGTTATTACGGAACATAAAAACCACGCAGTGGATTATGCGTTCCTTTGCACTTGGTGACTGACTGGCGGATACTCATCATTACTCATCATTTGTGCAGCCGTGGAATCACTCATCATTAGTGCCCGCGTATTCATGTTCCTTTTCAACTGGTCGATTCCCTATTAACACGGCCTTACGATTAAAATTCCAAGAAACCATGAAAATAACAAAGGTCATTGCTTTATAAGAGAACCTTTCTCAACAGGGTGGCCATGAAGAAAAAACGATGTTAACAGGCCTGAAACTCATGAACCCCCATCAGATGTCTTATAATTGTCGCCAACCAGTCTTCGCTTTGCTTGCCTTCGAAATCTTCTTCTGCCACCACTAGTCAGCATTTTCTGCAACATCGTAGGTTTTCATTTGTCAGAAGTGGTCTTCAATCTTGCCGCATGTTGGTTGAGTGATTCCAATTTCAAGAAGTATGAGTTGAAACTACTCGATGATGCTATCTTAACGTATGAGAAGATTTACGTAGACAAAACGTTGCATAACATTTTCCACCAATCGTGCATTTAAGTTCTTCTCAACTCCGCAAGTACTCTACACATATAACAAATTTCCAAAGAATCCCAAACCAGATCTGCATGAAAATAAGTTTTACTTAAAGCACGAACAACCGGAAAATCGACTGAAGGAAAATTATCCCAGCTATGCAAGCTGCACAGAATAAACCAAAAATTCAGAACGTGAGTTAATCTACGTGTCGACTTCCATAGTCGAATTCTATATGATTGGTGAATTTGCCTTTCCGGAAAAACAAAACGCAACCAATGCACTTTTTCAGAGCATACTTCTGCGTTTTAATGATTTTCAAATACTTAGCAAGGCATTGATTGTTACGCAAGACCATGCTGACGCCACTTCGTAAAATGTTCATTGGCTACATGTAAATCTGCATGCTTAAAGAAACCGGGTATATTTCTAGTTTCATGAAAATAATTGAAAACTGAAAAGGGCTTCGATAATTTGTATTTAGTCTGCGAAACATTATAGAAAGACTCACAGTTAACTCCGCTCGTAGAAACAGAGTTGCGAATTCTCGCATTTTCTCTTACACTGTGCAGAAGGTAAAATATACGTGAATCCTTTTAATATTTTCGCGGGGCTATTTTCCTTGCACACCATTAACTTTAATTGAAACCACCTATAACTGTTATGTGAATGCTGCTTACTCACGGTTGACGTAAATACTAGACCATGCTCGCGTGACCAGCGCTGAGAGTTTTGAACATCCAATCAGATTTTTATAGTTTGAAACGCCCACTTCTGGCGACCAATAGAGCAACTAGTCAGCTGAGTCCTCACTGTAGGTAAGTCCAACAAAACATTGTCGCACATTTCGACTTGCCAACCTGAACAAGGAGCTCCTCGCGAGAAGATGCACTTTGATTTCCCTAGCCATCGATATAACTTAACGTTTATTTGAGAGAACATCCGGATTGATATTTATAAATCCTACGGTGAGATGCTTACATGTTAAAAAATGCATTGTGTGATTTAATTTTTATTATAGAAGTCATAAAAGCCCGAAGGTTTACGATTAAAAATACTTTTGGCTAAATGTAGATTGCAGTTAAATGTTTATTTATAAGAACACCCGTTCACAATGAACAGTGTGAGTCACACATGATTTATTAAATCACGTTTCAGTATCCCAGTGCACAATGTACGACTTAGTCAAAATTTTACCTTTCATATATATATATATATATAGCCAGTCATACCCAATCCCGGGTGTGGATCACCCGCGATTCAAGCCCGCGACCTTTGGTCATTGAGTGTAACACTCTACAATTGAACCTCGGGCCCGTTGTTTTGTCGGTTTGCGATCGGGACTATGAATTAGGTTAGTTAGGTGTTCACCGATCTAGGTAAGGAAAATGGAAATTCCGTTGTGCCCTGGAGCTCAGTTTAGAGACCTCGCAGGCAGTGCATAGCAACTAGGGGAATTAGGATGATAAGGTGGAACCGACAAAGACAAGGGAGACCGGAATGGCCATTTCTGGCTTATTAGCCATCATCAGCCAGCCATACCCAATCCCGGGTGTGGATCACCCGAGATTCAAACCCGTGACCTTTGTTCATTGAGTGTAACAATCTACCATTGAGCCAAGGCCCGTTGTTTTGTCGGTTTGCAATCGGGACAATGAATTAGGATATTGAGGTGTTCACTGATCTGGCTAAGGAACAAGGATGTTCCGTTGTGCCCTGGAGCTCACTTTAGAGCCCTCGCAGGCAGTTGCATAGCAACTAGGGGGCATAGGATGATAAGGTGGAACCGACAAAGACAAGGGAGACCGGAATGGCCATTTCTGGCTTATTAGCCGTCATCAGCCAGTCATACCCAATCCCGGGTGTGTTTCATCCTAGATTCAAACCCGCGACCTTTGGTCATTGAGTGTAACACTCTACAATTGAACCTCGGGCCCGTTGTTTTGTGAGTTTGCGATCGGGACTATGAATTAGGTTAGTGAGGTGTTCACCGATCTAGGTAAGGAAAATGGAAATTCCGTTGTGCCCTGGAGCTCAGTTTAGAGACCTCGCAGGCAGTGCATAGCAACTAGGGGAATTAGGATGATAAGGTGGAACCGAAAGACAAGGGAGACCGGAATGGCCATTTCTGGCTTATCAGCCATCATCAGCCAGCCATACCCAATCCCAGGTGTGGATCACCCGAGATTCAAACCCGTGATCTTTGTTCATTGAGTGTATCACACATCTATTGAGCCACGGGCCCGTTGTTTTGTCGGTTTGCGATCGGGACTATGAATTAGGATAGTGAGGTGTTCACCGATCGGGCTAAGGAACATGGATGTTCCGTTGTGCCCTGGAGCTCACTTTAGAGCCCTCGCAGGCAGTTGCATAGCAACTATGGGGAATACGATGATAAGGTGGAACCGACAAAGACAAGGGAGACCGGAATGGCCATTTCTGGCTTATAACCCGTCATCAGCCAGTCATACCCAATCCCGGGTGTGTTTCATCCTAGATTCAAACCCGCGACCTTTGGTCATTGAGTGTAACAATCTACCATTGAGCCACGGGCCCGTTGTTTTGTCGGTTTGCGATCGGGACTATGAATTATGATAGTGAGGTGTTCACCGACATGGCTAAGGAACATGGATGTTCCGTTGTGCCCTGGAGATCATAAGAGCCCTCGCAGGCAGTTGCATAGCAACTAGGGGGAATAGGATGATAAGGTGGAACCGACAAAGACAAGGGAGACCGGAATGCCCATTTCTGGCTTTTTAGCCGTCATCAGCCAGTCATACCCAATACCGGGTGTTGATCACCCGAGATTCAACCCACGACCTTTGGTCATGGAGTGTAACACTCTACCATTGAGCCACGGGCCCTTTGTTTTGTCGGTTTACGTTCGGGACTATGAATTAGGATATTGAGGTGTTCACCAATCTGGCTAAGGAACATGGATGTTCCGTTGTGCCTGGAGATCACTTTAGAGCCCTCGCAGGCAGTTGCATAGCAACTAGGGGAAATAGGATGATAAGGTGGAACCAACAAAGACAAGGGAGACCGGAATGGCCTTTTCTGGCTTATCAGCCGTCATCAGCTAGTCATACCCAATCCCGTGTGTTGACAACCCGAGATTCAAACCCGCCACTTTTGGTCATTGAGTGTAACACTCTACCATTGAGCCTATGGCCCGTTGTTTTGTCGGGTCACGTTCGGGACTTTGAATTAGGATATTGAGGTGTTTACCGATCTGACTAAGGAACAAGGATCTTCCGTTGTGCTCTAAAGCTCACTTAAGAGCCCTCGCAGGCAGTTGCATAGCAACTAGGGGGTATAGGATGATAAGGGGGAACCAACAGAGACAAGGGAGACCGGAATAACAATTTCTGGCTTATTAGCCGTCATCAGCCAGTTATACCCAATCCCGGGTGTGGATCATCCGAGATTCAAACCCGCGACCTTTGGTTATTGAGTGTTACACTCTACCATTTATCGTCGGGCCCGTTGTTTTGTCGGTTTGCGATCGGGACTATGAATTAGGATAGTGAGGTGTTAACCGATATGGCTAAGGAACGTGGATGTTCCATTGTGCCCTGGAGCTCACTAAAGAGCCCTCGCAGGCAGTTGCATAGCAACTACGGGGAAAAGGATGATAAGGGTGGAACCGACAAAGACAAGGGAGACCGAAAATAACCATTTCTGGATTATTAGCCGTCATCAGCCATTCATACTTAATCCCGGGTGTTGATAACCCGAGATTCAAATCCGCGACCTTTGGTCATTGAGTGTAACACTAATCTATTGAACCACGGGCCCGATGTTTTGTCGGTTTGCGATCAGGACTATGAATAATGCTAGTGAGGTGTTCACCGATCAGGCTAATGAACATGGATGTTCCGCTGTGCCCTGGGGCTCACTTAAGAGCCCTTGCAGGCAGTTACTTAGCACCTAGGCGGAATAGGATGATTTGATGGAACTGACAAAGACAAGGGAGACCGGAATGGCCATTTCTGGCTTATCAGCCATCATCAGCCAGTCATACCCAATCCCGGGCTTGGTTCATCCGAGATTCAAACCCGCGACCTTATGTCATTGAGTGTAACACTCTACCATTGATATTCGGCCCGTTGTTTTGTCGGTTTGCGATCGGGACTATGAATTAGGAAAGTGAGGTGTTCACCGACATGGCTAAGGAACATGGATGTTCCGTTGTGCCCTGGAAATCATAAGAGCCCTCGCAGGCAGTTGCATAGCAACTAGGGGGAATAGGATGATAAGGTGGAACCGACAAATACTAGGGAGACTGGAATACCCATTTCTGGCTTTTTAGCCGTCATCAGCCAGTCATACCCAATCCCGGGTTTTGATCACCCGAGATTCAAACCGGCGACCTTTGGTCATGGAGTGTAACAGTCTACCATTGAGCCACGGGCCCTTTGTTTTGTCGGTTTACGTTCGGGACTATGAATTAGGAAATTGAGGATTTCACCGATCGGGCTAATGAACATGGATGTTCCGCTGTGCCCTGGAGCTCACTTAAGAGCCCTCGCAGGCAGTTACTTAGCAACTAGGGGGAATAGGATGAAAAGGTGGAACCGACAAAGACAAGGGAGACCGGAATGGCCATCTCTGGCTTATCAGCCATCATCAGTCAGTCATACCCTATCCCGGGTGTTCACAACCCGAGATTCAAACCCGCGACCTTTGGTTATTGTGTGGAACACTCTACAATTGAGCCACGGGCCCGTTGTTTTGTCAGTTCACGTTCGGGACTATGAATTATGATATTGAGGTGTTCACCGATCTGAATAAGGAACAAGGATGTTCCGTTGTGCCCTGGAACTCACTTTAGGTCCTCGCAGGCAGTTGCATAGCAACTAGGGGAAAAGGATGATAAGGTGGAACCGACAAAGACAAGGGAGACCGGAATGGCCATTTCTGGCTTATTAGCCGTCATCAGCCAGTTATACCTAATCCCGGGTGTGGATCATTCGAGATTCAAACCTGCGACCTTTGGTCATTGAGTGTAACACTCTACCATTTAGCCTCGGGCCCGTTGTTATGTCGGTTTGCGATCGGGACTATGAATTAGGATAGTGAGGTGTTCACCGATCTAGCTAAGGAACGTGGATGTTCCATTGTGCCCTGGAGCTCACTTAAGAGCCCTCGCAGGCAGTTGCATAGCAACTAGGGGGAATAGGATGATAAGGGGGAACCGAAAAGGCAAGGGAGACCGTAATAACCATTTCTGGCTTATTTGCCGTCATCAGCCAGTCATACATAATCCCGGGTGTGGGTTATCCGAGATTCAAACCCGCGACCTTTGGTCATTGAGTGTAACACACATCTATTGAGCTACGAGCCCGTTGTTTTGTCGGTTTGCGATCGGGACTATGAATTAGGATAGTGAGGTGTTCACCGATCGGGTTAAGGAACATGTATGTTCCGTTGTGCCCTGGAGCTCACTTAAGAGCCCTCGCAGTCAGTTACATAGCCACTAGGAGGAATAGGATGATAAGATGGAACAGACAAAGACAAGGGAGACCGGAATGGCCATTTCTTGCTTATTACCCGTCATCAGCCAGTCATACCCAATCCCGGGTGTGGATCACCCGAGATTCAAACCCGCGAACTTTGGTCATTGAGTGTAACACTCTACAATTGAGCCTCGGGCCCGTTGTTTTGTCGGTTTGCGATCGGGATTATAATTTAGGATAGTGAGGTGTTCACCGATCTGGCTAAGGAACATGGATGTTCCGTTGTACCCTGGAGCTCCTTTTAGAGCCCTCGCAGTCAGTTTCATAGCAACTTTGGGGAATATGATGATAAGGTGGAACCGACAAACAGAAGAGTGACCGAAATGGCCATTTCTGGCTTATTAGCCATCATATGCCAGTCATACCATATCCCGGGTGTGGATCATCCAAAATTCAAACCCACGACCTTCGGTCATTGAGTGTAACACTCTACAATTGAGCCTCGGGCCCGTTGTTTTGTCGGTTTGCGATCGGGATTATAAATTAGGATAGTGAGGTGTTCACCGATCTAGCTAAGGAACATGGATGTTCAGTTGTACCCTGGAGCTCCTTTTAGAGCCCTCGCAGTCAGTTTCATAGCAACTATGGTGAATAGGATGATAAGGTGGAACCGACAAACACAAGGTGACCGAAATGGCCATTTCTGGCTTATTAGCCATCATCAGCCAGTCATACCATATCCCGGGTGTGGATCATCCAAGATTCAAACCCACGACCTTCGGTCATTGAGTGTAACACTCTACAATTGAGCCTCGGGCCCGTTGTTTTGTCGGTTTGCGATCGGACTATAATTAGATAGTGAGGTGTTCACCGATCTGGCTAAGGAACATGGATGTTCCGTTGTGCCCTGGAGCTCACTTTAGAGCCCTCGCAGGCAGTTGCATAGCAACTAGGGGAATAGGATGATAAGGTGGAACCGACAAAGACAAGGGAGACCGGAATGGCCATTTCTGGCTTATTAGCCGTCATCAGCCAGTCATACCCAATCCCGAGCGTAGATCACCCGAGCTTCGAACCCGCGACCTTTTTGTCATTGAGTGTAACAGTCTACCATTGAGCCACGGGCCCGTTGTTTTGTCGGTTTGCGATCGGGACTATACATTATGATAGTGAGGTGTTCACAGATCTGGCTAAGGAACATGGATGTTCCGTTGTGCCCTGGAGCTCACTTTTAGAGCTCCTCGCAGGCAGTTGCATAGCAACTAGGGGAATAGGATGATAAGTAGGAACCGACAATGACAAGGGAGACCGGAATGGCCATTTCTGGATTACTAGTCTTCATCAGCCAGTCATACCCAATCCCGGATGTGGATCACCCGAGATTCGAACCTGCGACCTTTGGTCATTGAGTGTAACACTCTACTATTGAGCCACGGGCCCGTTGTTTTGTCGGTTTGCGATCGGGACTATGAATTATGATAGTGAGGTGTTCACCGATCTGGCTAAGGAACATGGATGTTCCGTTGTGCCCTGGAGCTCACTTTAGAGCCCTCGCAGGCAGTCGCATAGCAACTTAGGGAATAGGATGATAAGGTGGAACCGACAAAGACAAGGGAGACCGGAATGGCCATTTCTGGCTTATTTGCCGTCATCAGCCAGTCATACCCAATCCCGGGTGTGGATTACTCGAGATTCAAACCCGCGAGCTTTGGTCATTGGTGTAACACTGTACCTTGAGCCACGGGCCCGTTGTTTTGTCGGTTTGCGATCGGGACTATGAATTATGATAGTGAGGTGTTCACCGATCTGGCTAAGGAACATGGATGTTCCGTTGTGCCCTGGAGCTCACTTTAGAGCCCTCGCAGGCAGTTGCATAGCAACTAAGGGAATATAATGATAAGGTGGAACCGACAAAGACAAGGGAGACCGGAATGGCCATTTCTGGCTTATTAGCCGTCATCAGCCAGTCATACCCAATCCCGGGTGTGGATCACCCGAGATTCAAACCCGCGACCTTTGGTCATTGAGTGTAACACTCTACCATTGAGCTTCGGCCCGTTGTTTTGTCGGTTTGCGATCGGGACTTTGGATTACGATAGTGAGGTGTTCCCCGATCTGGCTAAGGAACATGGATGTTCCGTTTTGCCCTGGAGCTCACTATAGAGCCCTCGCAGGCAGTTGCATAGCAACTAAGGGAATATGATGATAAAGTGGAACCGACAAAGACAAGGGAGACCGGAATGGCCATTTCTGGCTTATTAGCCGTCATCAGCCAGTCATACCCAATCCCGGGTGTGGATCACCCGAGATTCAAACCCGCGACCTTTGGTCATTGAGGTAACACACCATTGAGCCACGAGTCCGTTGTTTTGTCGGTTTGCGATCGGGACTATGAATTATGATAGTGAGGTGTTCACCGATCTGGCTAAGGAACATGGATGTTCCGTTGTGCCCTGGAGCTCACTTAAGAGCCCTCGCAGGCAGTTGCATAGCAACTAGGGGAATAGGATGATAAGGTGGAACCGACAAAGACAAGGGAGACCGGAATGGCCATTTCTGGCTTATAAGCCGTCATCAGCCAGTCATACCCAATCCCGGGTGTGGATCACCCGAGATTCAAACCCGCGACCTTTGGTCATTGAGTGTAACACTCTACAATTGAGCCTCGGGCCCGTTGTTTTGTCGGTTTGCGATCGGGACTATGAATTATGATAGTGAGGTGTTCACCGATCTGGCTAAGGAACATGGATGTTCCGTTGTGCCCTGGAGCTCACTTTAGAGCCCTCGCAGGCAGTTGCATAGCAACTTTGGGAATATGATGATAAGGTGGAACCGACAAAGACAAGGGAGACCGGAATGGCCATTTCTGGCTTATTAGCCGTCATCAGCCAGTCATACCCAATCCCGGGTGTGGATCATCCCGAGATTCAAACCCGCGACCTTTGGTCATTGAGTGTAACACTCTACCATTGAGCCACGGGCCCGTTGTTTTGTCGGTTTGCGATCGGGACTATGAATTATGATAGTGAGGTGTTCACCGATCTGGCTAAGGAACATGGATGTTCCGTTGTGCCCTGGAGCTCACTTTAGAGCCCTCGCAGGCAGTTGCATAGCAACTTAGGGAATAGGATGATAAGGTGGAACCGACAAAGACAAGGGAGACCGGAATGGCCATTTCTGGCTTATTAGCCGTCATCAGCCAGTCATACCCAATCCCGGGCGTGGATCACCCGAGATTCAAACCCGCGACCTTTGGTCATTGAGTGTAACACTCTACCATTGAGCCACGGGCCCGTTGTTTTGTCGGTTTGCGATCGGGACTATGAATTATGATAGTGAGGTGTTCACCGATCTGGCTAAGGAACATGGATGTTCCGTTGTGCCCTGGAGCTCACTTTAAGAGCTCCTCGCAGGCAGTTGCATAGCAACTAAGGGAATAGGATGATAAGGTGGAACCGACAAAGACAAGGGAGACCGGAATGGCCATTTCTGGCTTATTAGCCGTCATCAGCCAGTCATACCCAATCCCGGGTGTGGATCACCCGAGATTCAAACCCGCGACCTTTGGTCATTGAGTGTAACACTCTACCATTGAGCCACGGGCCCGTTGTTTTGTCGGTTTGCGATCGGGACTATGAATTAGGATAGTGAGGTGTTCACCGATCTGGCTAAGGAACATGGATGTTCCGTTGTGCCCTGGAGCTCACTTTAAGAGCTCCTCGCAGGCAGTTGCATAGCAACTAGGGGAATAGGATGATAAGGTGGAACCGACAAAGACAAGGGAGACCGGAATGGCCATTTCTGGCTTATTAGCCGTCATCAGCCAGTCATACCCAATCCCGGGTGTGGATCACCCGAGATTCAAACCCGCGACCTTTGGTCATTGAGTGTAACACTCTACCATTGAGCCACGGGCCCGTTGTTTTGTCGGTTTGCGATCGGGACTATGAATTAGGATAGTGAGGTGTTCACCGATCTGGCTAAGGAACATGGATGTTCCGTTGTGCCCTGGAGCTCACTTTAGAGCTCCTCGCAGGCAGTTGCATAGCAACTAGGGGAATAGGATGATTATGTGGAACCGACAAAGACAAGGGAGACCGGAATGGCCATTTCTGGCTTATTAGCCGTCATCAGCCAGTCATACCCAATCCCGGGTGTGGATCATCCCGAGATTCAAACCCGCGACCTTTTGGTCATTGAGTGTAACACTCTACCATTGAGCCACGAGCCCGTTGTTTTGTCGGTTTGCGATCGGGACTATGAATTAGGATAGTGAGGTGTTCACCGATCTGGCTAAGGAACATGGATGTTCCGTTGTGCCCTGGAGCTCACTTAAGAGCCCTCGCAGGCAGTTGCATAGCAACTAGGGGGAATAGGATGATAAGGTGGAACCGACAAAGACAAGGGAGACCGGAATGGCCATTTCTGGCTTATTAGCCGTCATCAGCCAGTCATACCCAATCCCGGGTGTGGATCATCCGAGATTCAAACCCGCGACCTTTGGTCATTGAGTGTAACACTCTACCATTGAGCCTCGGGCCCGTTGTTTTGTCGGTTTGCGATCGGGACTATAAATTAGGATAGTGAGGTGTTCACCGATCTGGCTAAGGAACATGGATGTTCCGTTGTGCCCTGGAGCTCCTTTTAGAGCCCTCGCAGTCAGTTTCATAGCAACTATGGTGAATAGGATGATAAGGTGGAACCGACAAACACAAAGGTGACCGAAATGGCCATTTCTGGCTTATTAGCAGTCATCAGCCAGTCATACCCAATCCCGGGTGTTGATCATCCCGAGATTCAAACCCGCGACCTTTGGTCATTGAGTGTAACACTCTACCATTGAGCCTCGGGCCCGTTGTTTTGTCGGTTTGCGATCGGGACTATGAATTAGGATAGTGAGGTGTTCACCGATCTGGCTAAGGAACATGGATGTTCCGTTGTGCCCTGGAGCTCACTTAAGAGCCCTCGCAGGCAGTTGCATAGCAACTAGGGGAATAGGATGATAAGGGGGAACCGACAAAGACAAGGGAGACCGGAATAACCATTTCTGGCTTATTAGCCGTCATCAGCCAGTCATACCCAATCCCGGGTGTTGATCACCCGAGATTCAAACCCGCGAACTTTGGACATTGAGTGTAAACACTCTACCATTGAGCCACGGGCCCGTTGTTTTGTCGGTTTACGTTCGGGACTATGAATTAGGATAGTGAGGTGTTCACCGATCTGGCTAAGGAACATGGATGTTCCGTTGTGCCCTGGAGCTCACTTATAGAGCTCTCGCAGGCAGTTGCATAGCAACTAGGGGGAATAGGATGATAAGGTGGAACCGACAAAGACAAGGGAGACTGGAATGGCCATTTCTGGCTTATTAGCCGTCATCAGCCAGTCATACCCAATCCCGGGTGTTGATCACCCGAGATTCAAACCCGCGACATTTCGTCATTCAGTGTTACACTCTACCATTGGGCCACGGGCCCGTTGTTTTTGTCGGTTTGCGATCGGGACTATGAATTAGGATAGTGAGGTGTTCACCGATCTGGCTAAGGAACATGGATGTTCCGTTGTACCCTGGAGCTCACTTTAAGAGCCCTCGCAGGCAGTTGCATAGCAACTAGGGGGAATAGGATGATAAGGGGGAACCGATAAAGACAAGGGAGACCGGAATAACCATTTCTGGCTTATTTAGCCGTCATCAGCCAGTCATACCCATATCCCGGGTGTGGATCATCCCGAGATTTCAAAACCCGCGACCTTTGGACATGGAGTTTAACAATCAACCATTGAGCCACGGGCCCGTTGTTTTTCGGTTTACGTTCGGGACTATGAATTAGGATATTGACGATTTCACCTATCTGGCTAAGGAACATGGATGTGCTGTCGTGCACAAGAATTCACTATAGAAACCTCGCAGGCAGTGGCATAGAAACTAGGGGGAATTGGATGATAAAGTGGAATCAACAAAGACAAGGGAGATCAAATGGCCATTTCTGGCTTATCAGCTGTCATCAGCCAGTCATACGCAATCCCGGGTGTTGACCACCCGAGATTCAAACCCACGACCTTTGGTCATTGTGTGGAACTATCTACCATTGAGCCACCTGCCCGTTGTTTTGTCGGTTCACATTCGGGACTATGAATTAGGATATTGAGGTGTTCACCGATCTGACAAAGGAACAAGGATGCTCCGTTGCGCCTTGGAGCTCAC
>WEDG01004949.1:0-23038 GCA_017591395.1 Schistocephalus solidus | reverse complement strand
CTTTGGACATTTTCAATTTTTTTGAACGGCTAGATTCGTTCATTAAACCGAAGAAAGGACAGCAAAATTCAAGAATGGTGTGGCGCCCTTGAACAAAACATGACTACGCTCTGCTGGAGAAAGTTCAACGGAGGGCAACGAAACAAGTCAGCCGATTCTAATGCCTACCCTATGAGGGCGGCCTAGAAAGACTTAAAATTTTTCCTCTCTCTTATAGGCAATACAGAGGGGATATGATCTTAGTCTTCAAACTGGTCAGAGGAGTTGATTGTGCTCTTCAGATGGCCAACTTTTTGAATTGGCAAACATGACAAGTCTCCGAGGTCACCAATAAAAACTGAAAAGAAATCACGCCAAACTTTAAGTGCGGGCCAACTTCTTTTCCCAACGGGTGATTGACGAATGGAACAAACTGCCAGCCTCAGTTGTTCAGGCTGAAAGCATTAAAATGTTTAAAAGAAGACTTGATGCATTTTTACTTGATGAACATATATTAAGTCGACAGCAATGATCGATATACTAAAACGACTATTGCCATGGAACATTTGCTTTTTTGCTAGCGTCTATCTGTAAATAGGGTTTTCAAAGACTCTGCCTATCTCCCTTATATTTAGAATTTAGAATTTATATTTGGTAAGCACCAGGAAGACACTGTCTAAGCAAACATTAGTAACGAAATAAAGTTGTGACAATTTGTGCAGATAAAATGTACAAATACATAACTTGTCCTGCTATGTCAACAGATAGTAATGTTTAAAAATTAGTGGTGAACTAGAAATAAATAGGCAGTGAAATTATACTGAATTATACTTAATTATCGCCCAAGTCCTTGATGAAGGAACATTCAATCATAGGGCAACCTTCAAAGATAAGAGGTTGCGGCAGCCTTACAGGCCCAAAACTCATCTAGCGACACTTAGTAGGTGAGAACTCCATTAGCCATGTGGAGCTCCAGGCTGAAAGAGCGTCTAAGTCTGAATGAATTTATTCAAGGCACCGTTCGGTCGTGGAGTAAGAGAAAGAGTACACGCATTTGAGGTCATCAGCATAAATAAAAGATTGAGAATGTTTAACTATCGATGAGATATCATTTATATACAGTAAGAACAACAAACGACATAATTCGGTACCTTGAAGGACACCACTAACAATCGGGGTAGCACTTGTGTATGAGGACCCTACTAAAACCTTTTGTTTTCGATCATTAGGCATGATCTAATTAAGTCAGTAAGGGGACTACGAAATCCTATAGTTTCTAGTTTAGCTAGATTTCGTCTATGAGGCACTTTATCGAATGCCTTAGTAAGATCAAAAAAGATAACTAATACAGATAGATGATCATTACGAAGAGAGATTAGTAGATTTAGAAAAGACATGTGACAGGTTTCCCAAGAGCGGTCCGGTAAGAAGCCGTGTTGTGAAAAGTTGATAATTTGATTGCTTTGCTAAAATCCGTGATTTGTTTTTCAATTAGTTTTTCGAAGAGTTTAGCAAGAGAGGGCATTTTATGAACATCGCGATAGTTATGAATGTCCAAGCGGGAACCAGATTTGAAAACTTGTATTATAATAGAAGTTATCCAATAATCAGGGAGGAAACCATTTTCGAGAAATACGAAGAAAAACTTGCTTAGTAAAGGTGGAGTTTGGAATGTTATCAGTTCCAACCGAATACGAATTTTTTAGGTGAGCTATTTCTTTTTGGATACGTGAAGGCGAGAAATTAATGGTTGTTAGAAGTGAATTTGAGGGCAGAGGATTTGTGGGAGTGTGACTAATTTCAGTGGTAAAGTGGTTGGCAAAAAAACGAATTTAACAATTCTGCTTTGCCTAAATCGTCTGTAACAAAGTTTTTGTTACAGTCGAGTAAGGGCAAAGTAACAATAAGACGCTTAGCCAATGAGCGAACCTGGAAGATTTGAGCAACAGATTTGGATAAATTGGTATCACTTAGTGCCCGAGACTCCCTACGCTTATATCCCACGAGCCTAATTTTCGATGCTAATTCAAATATTTGTGCAATCCTTAAATGAACTGACAAAGAACTTTGAGATGAATCTTTAAGTTGCTTTCGTAATTTTTTAAGTCTGTTCTGGAGAAAACGCGGAACAGTAGAAGAAGCTGTATTTGAATTAAAAATCTTAAACGAAATAAAAGCCTGTATTTTTTCTGTGAGGCTCTGCAATAGCTCACATAAAAAGTTTGGATCGTTGATTGAGAATATGCTATGACAATCTAGAGTGCTAACGAAACTATTTATCATTTGATTGTTTGTGTTAGCAACATCGAGGTTATTGCATTTAACCTCAGACTTCGTAAGAAGGAGGACTGGAAAACAACAGTGCATTATTGCGTGATCACTTGTAAATAGATCACGATGGAAATTCATAAACAGGGTGGACATCATTTGTAAAAATTAAATCTAAAATGTTGTCATTTCTAGTAACTGATCTGACCAGTTGGGACATGTTTGAAAAATTAATAGTATCGACCAATTTCTGATTTTTAGGCGGAGAGGAATTTTCCTGACAGTCAATGTCTGGCAGATTTAAATCACCTACGATTATTTTGACATAAAATTGATTTTCTGTATTTTTCTAAAATAGTCACAGAGCTCGCTTTCATTGCCAGAATAACACGGGGGACTATAGACACAGCCAATTACCGCTTTTTTATTGTGCGGGAGGATGACTGAAGCAAAGAATATATTTCCAGAAAAGGACGAAATGCTCAGCTGAAAAGGAAAATGTACAAAAGATGACTTGATATAAAGGAGGCAGCCACCGCCTCATTTTTCAGCGCGGTCTTGTCGGTACAAATTGAAATTATCTATAGCAAGCGTCGAGTCAGAAATAAGAGAGTGAGCCCAGGATTCAGGAATGCACAGCACATCTGGATCAAGCTCAAAGGCTACTGTTCTAAGCTCAGCCATCTTATTTACAACTGATCTCGCATTGAGTAAAACTAAGCTGACCGTATTCCTAAGCTACGGGTATCGCTTATTAGTGTTTTATCAAAAAGGATAATTTGGTGGCGGAGAAGAAAACCGGAAAAGAAGAAACGAAAGGTGGAAAACAAAATTGCTCTGGTCTACAATTTGTCGAAATGTTACTGTTAAGAGAACTGAGATTATTGTACAACGGCATATTTGGATGGAAACCTTGGAAAGGAAGGCTTTATTGTGGCGTTTGAAAGATAGAAGTTGTCATAGAAATAAGAGTTTGAGGGACATTAGCATAAATTGGCGGAAAACGTGCATTTGAAAAAGGAATAAATGATTTCGAAAAACTGGTAACATAATTATAAGCGTTAAATATTTGGGGATTTTTGACACTTTTTGGGTTGGGAAAGATGCTAACGTTCGCGTTCGCAGCTGTTGTAGATACTAATGGATTAGCAGGTTTCCCATCGGTAATGACATTACTGATTTTAATGCCTGGATTAGCCAATGATTTAGATTTACTAGGAGTTTTCTTAGGTTTAGTAGATTTGGCAGCTATAGCAGGCATGGTTTGCTTGGGATGAGAAAGAAGTGGCGTTGACACAATTTCACTCAAACCAGGAACAAGGTTAACGGGTGAAGATTCAGCTAGAATCGAAATTCCTGTCAATCCGGGGGGCCGTGGGCTTGCTATAGCTAGAGGACAAACCTCTGAGATAACTTTTTGTATTGAATGTGTAGACCAAGGCTTCTTGTTTGCTAATGAGGGTGAAACCTGACGTTCCATTTGGGTTTTATCCCTACAGATAAACAACTTGTTTTTTCAAATATTGTGCTGAGTGCTCATGCTTAGAGAAAATAAAATCAACTTCAATCGCTGAAAAAGGTTTGACCAGAATTGGCAGCTCGACCACTCTCGGTGCACCAGTCATCGAGATGTTTTTTTATTTCTTCCTTTGGCATGCACCGTTAGATACCATCAGGTTTTTTCGGTAAACGCTATAGCAATCTGGAGTAAGCTACAAGAAGTATCAAAATTCAGCTAAGTTATCCTATGCTAAAGAGAGTTGTCACTAGTTTTCTAAATTCACGACAACTCCCAATAATTTTGCGTGCTAACTCTGTGGAAGCTCTCTCCCGTTCTGATGGCTTTCACATACTCTGAACCCTGTGCCGGACTTCATGCTGTGGTCGACAGCGGACAGCCGTTCGCTGCCCTTCCTGCTGGTACGGAATACTGGATCCAAAACACTGAATGGAGAAGTCCTTCACCGGTCACCTGTGTCAACGCTTCCCTGTCCTGAACTTTAATTCCTCAATAAGCTGCAGTTTTTGCTCCTGAAAAGCAATTGAAACAACTATCAGGAGTATTTTTAACTGTCGGCTTGACCCTCTACTGTCACTTTAAGTCATTTTTAGTCACTTTATTGAGGTAAGTAGGCTTTTACCCTTGAGCTCCCTATTCACATGCAAAAATGTCAATAGTACAAACGTTTACAGTGATAAATCTGACAAATGAAAATGTAGGGTCATCGATATGTGTGGGCCAGGCGCATGCTGCCACTGCTTGCACAATCTTCATTTTATTTACAAAAGTTTTTCCGAAAATGAGTATCTAGTTTGAATTTAAATGTGTCAACAGTTTCTGAAAGGACCACCTCGTCAGGGAGTCCAACGACCCTCTGTGAAAAGGCGTTTCGACGGACGTCCGTGTGGACAAACTTCCTCTGCCGTTTAAAGTGATGACCCCGCAGATGTTCCGTCCCAGCCAATTCGAAGAAGTCAGCAAATGCTAGGGCACACTCGCGGCCTCTGACAATCCGGTAGGTTTAGATGTGGTCACCGCGTAGTTGCCTGTAATTTAGAGGAAACAAATCAAGTTCAACCAGTTTGGCTTCGTAAGGCA
Source organism: Schistocephalus solidus (assembly GCA_017591395.1). NCBI lineage: Eukaryota > Metazoa > Platyhelminthes > Cestoda > Diphyllobothriidea > Diphyllobothriidae > Schistocephalus > Schistocephalus solidus. The sequence goes on along the minus strand of WEDG01004949.1, from coordinate 18,192 downwards.
GATGACTTAGATTCTTGACCATCTTCGTAGCATTCGCCTGCACTCGTTCTAGCTGTAGATAATCCTTCTTCAACCACGGAAGACAGGCCTGGCCGGCATATTCCAAGTGAGATCGAACAAATGCCCCGTAGGTTTTTCGGAAGAGTTCCTTTATCAATCTGTACAAATCCGCGTCTGAGCGCAAATAAGACCTGTGTAGCGCGTTTAGCTGCCTTTACACACTGTAAAGATGGTTCAAGTGAGGAGTTTATTAGAACACCGAGGTCCTTCTGTTCCTCAGCAATTGAAAGGGGCTGCCCATTGAGAAGGTATTGGTAGGAATCATCCTTCTCACTGGTCCTTCTTGTACGCAGTCTAAGGACCACACACTTCCAAACGTTAAAATTTAAGAGCCAATGAGCAGACCAGTTGCTGAGACGGTTGAGATCCTCTTGAAGTGCGTGCCTATCGGAATCAGATCTGATGACCCTCCACAATTTAACATCATCTGCAAAAATTATGGTGCTGCAATTCAGGTAATCGACACAGTCGTTGCTGTACACTAAGAAGAGTAACGGCCCTAATACCGAGCTTTGGGGGACACCACTTAGAACCGGAGTAGGTGTTGACTTCGAGATATCGACGCACACAGTTTGCAATCTACCTGTAAGAAAGTCTGCGATCCATGTCAGCAGCATTCCTCTTATACCGATTTCAGATAATTTGAAGATGAGACGTTTATGTGGGACACTGTCAAATGCCTTCTTAAAATCAGTGTATATGACGTCAACCCTACCATTTTCGTCCAGTGCACGAGTCCACTGCTCTGTGGAGAGTAATAAACTGGAAAGACAGGAGCAATTCTGTCTAAGGCCATGCTGGAGATCTGAGAGTAATCTGTTTTCCTCAAGGAATTTCATGGTTGCCTTCTTGATTATTGATTCCATTATTTACAGCAAATGGAGGTTAGGCTGGCAGGCCGATAATGGTTGACATTAGATCGAGCACCACTCTTGTATATGGGGTATATATTTACTGCCTTCAATTCGGATGGCAGTTTCCCTGATTCAAATGACGAATCGAATATATGCGCTAGTGGTTTTGAGAGTTCGCTGGCCAGTTCTTTCAAGAACTTTGCCAGTAAATCGTCCGGACCAGATGACTTCGCATTTTCAGATTTCGCATTTCTCGTTCCACGAGAGGTTCCTGGAAGAGTATATATTTAAGCACTGGACCGGCGTCTATAACAGCACTGTTGACGTGGTCAAGCTGAAGTTCTTGCTCTCTAGTGAATACCGAGGCAAAAACCGACCTAAGTGCTCGGCTTTGTCGCAATTTTCAACGACGCCAACACCATTCCCATCCATGAGTACTGCTACTGGGTCCTTGTTTTTTAATCGACTATTGATATAATGGAATATAATTTTTGGTTTATATTCAGCCTGTTGAATAATTCTTGATTCATAGTTCTTCCTTGCCTGACGAATCATTTTTTTACAGCGTTTCTTTGATGAAGAAATTCTTTGAGATGCTCTGCTGACCCTATTTCCCTAAATACCTTCCATTTTTATTCTTCTTCTTTAACTGACTGTTAAGTTCTCTTGTTAACCAGGCGTGGCGAATTTTCTTTTTTTGCACCTTCAATCAGATCGAGTGAGACTGTCTTAAATGATCGCTGGTCATCCTCTGGATTCCTCTTAAGCAAACAATTCCATCTCAAAGACAACAGTTCTTTTCTCATCGCGTCAAAATCAGCCTTCCGTATATTTCGCTTGCAATCAGTTCCATTCTGGCGCTGAGAATTAAGTGAGTAATCCCACATCAGCGTACTATGGTCACTCTCTTTTGACCCAACCTGTAGACTGACAATAATTTAAATAAATTAATCATGAGAATTGAGATGTGTTAACAATTTACCCATATTTGCTGATCTTAAATCAATGAAAAAAAACAATTTTTTTGGAAAACGTTTCATCAACCTCAAGCTCTAGTGTAGAAAGAACCATAGCATGGTAAAAACTCCCAAGTGTATCTGAAGGTGACACTGACAATGGCTGCTAACCTCTTCATTAAAAACGATCAAGTATTTTCAATTCAATATAATTTATTGGGGAAAATAGGCATTGGTCTTTGAGTACCCTATTTGTAACGTAAAATTAAGTGCGGTATACAAAAAACCATGTGGGTTGCAAAGGTACAAAAGGCGGTCATAAAATTTGACAAGTGGTGCGTGACTCTCGAGGGTTAAGATAAATTCCTCATCGCTCAGGCTCGTTTGGGAACATAAAACTTTCAAGGTTCCTTTTGAATTTTTCCAATGATGGTGACTTCACAACGTCTTCAGGGAGGGCATTCCATGGTTTAATCACTCTGACAGAGAAGGAGAACTTGCGCACATCCAGTCTCGCCTACTGGACGCGCAGTTTCAATGAGTGACCTCGGAGATGGGTCGTGGCGGCAAATTCAAAGAATTCCGAGAGTACCAGGCAACAATCCAATCCCTTCAAAATGCGAAATGTCTGCAGGAGATCCCCAAGCATTTGCCTATAACTCAAAGGGAACAAATTAAGATACATTAGGCGTGCTGGATATGGCAAGGAGCTTTGACTTCTGACAATTTTGTTGGCTTTCCTCTGTACTCTTTCGAGGCAGTGCTGATCTTGAACTGTCCAGGGTTTCCAGACTTGCACAGCCAATTCCAAATGCGGCCTAATGAATGTTCCAAAAGTCTTAGCGAAGAGATCTTCACCGAAATCCAAAAAGGCTCGTCTAATGGCAGGCAGCCCCGCGATCGCACTCTTCGCCACTTTCGAGCAGTGAGTGGATGGTTTTAAGGTGGTGGTCGTAGGCACACTAAGATCCTTTTGGGTTTCCACATTTTTTAAGGTTTCACCGTTGATAAAATAGCTTCTACTTTCGGCAGATCCCGATGGGTTGCCTAAGCGAAGTATTGTACACTTATCGACGTTGAACTGCATAAGCCAATGATTCGACCACTCCTCCAACCGAGGTAAGTTGATCTGTAGTTTATCCTCGTCAGCAGGGCTCTGGATTACATTCCAGATTTTAATGTCATCGGCAAACATTGCTGCTTCACAGTCAAGATTCCTGACACAATCGTCCACGTATATTGAAAACAGTATTGGCCCTAGTACTGAACCCTGAGGAACCCCACTCTCGACCGCAGCAGAACCTGACCTCTATTGGCCGATGCACACAACCTGGCGCCGACCCACGAGGAAGTTTTTGATCTACTTGAGGAGTTTACCTCTGATTCCAATTCGTTCTAGCTTGTACAGCAGTCTCTCGTGCGGCACAGTATCGAAGGCCTTTTGAAAGTCAATGAAGGCGATTTTAACCACGTGTCTATTTTCAAGTGCTTGGATCCACCTCTGACGTGAATGCAGCAAATTTGTTGTGCAGGATCTTCCTTTTCTGAACCCGTGTTGACAGCTTGATAACAAATTATGAGTTCAAGGAATTTCACCAATTTTCTCTTGATGATCCTTTTCATAATCTTGCCAAGGATGCATGTCAAGCTTATGGGCCTGCAGTTTGTCACTGAAACCCGGCTGCCACTTTTGTACAAGGGAGTTATATTTGCCAGCTTTCAATCGAAAGGAAGTGCTCCGGAGTCAAAGGACTTTTAAAAGAGCACTGACATAGGTGCGGAAAGTTCATTGGCGAGTTCTTTCCGAAGCTTTCGGGAAGCTCGTCTGGTCCTGGGGATTTCGACTCTTTTAGTTCTTTTTATTCCTTTTGGGTCAGAAATTCTGAGAATAGTATGTGGCTTATGCTTGCAGTCGGCGGGTTATCCATTGAGGGACGCAGGGACCTTGCCTCGTTTGTGAAGACTGAGCGGTAGAACTGGGAAAAGTACCCGGCTTTTTCCCTGTTTTCAGAAATTTCGACGCCCACGGCAGTCTTACTCAGCGGTATTTGATGCCTATTCCTTGCACATCTGCGGAGGTGACGGTTGACTAACTTTGGATTCTGCGTTGCCTTTTACAGCAAAGTCTTCTCGAATTCTCTTCGCGTTTAATGCAAAAGGCTTTTCAGTTTGTTTCTCTGTTTTATAATTATTAAAATATGTGACTTGATTAGACTCGCAATATTTTCTCCACTACTTGTGCTTCCTGTTTATTTTCCTTTTTAAGCTGCTCTCTAGCCACCCAGGAGGCTTGCTGTGATGGACGCTCGTTAGTGGGCAGTGGTTGTCCATAAGTTGCAGAAGAAAATTTCGGAAGGACTCCCAATCTTCGTTCACATTGCTCGAAAACATTGAGGTCCATTTGATCTCTGTTAAATCTGCTCACATCTGATAAAAGTTTCCTCACCAAACGTTACACTGTTTTTCCTCTGTATCAGGCGCAACGGAGAATAAAGAGTAGTCCCACATAAGTACCACATGATCACTACGGCCGAGCAAAGGCATTGAAAAAATCTCTTCAATGCTGCCTGATGTTTTCGTGAAAACCAGGTGGAGACAGTTAGCCCTTTTTCCTTCACGTGTGTTGGTGGGGAAAGGGACATGTTGTGCGAGGAGTGCCTTCAAGGTCTTTTGCAGAAAAGCATAATCAAAAGTCAATTTCGGTCATGATTATTGTACAGTGCTCCAGGGAATTCCTGGTGCATTGAATTCACCCATAATCATGACATTAGGTCAACTGGATAAATTTTCTAATTGTTCCAACAAGTGGGTGTCTGCGACTCAGTTTATCCTAGGTGGCCGATAGACAATGAGGACATCCAGACATGGAGAGCCAAGAGCCTTGATGTTCAACCATATGGCTTCCGTGCTGCACGCAAACTTGCTCGTCTTGTCGGAAACTATAAGCATGTCTTTCACATACACAATTATTCCACCACCCTGTCGGTTTTCTCTGTCCCTCCGATATATTTAGTATCCAACAATGTTATTTCGCTATCTCGAATACTGACCGACAGCCAGGTTTCGGTTACTGCTATCACATCCGGAGATACTTCGGCAAGGCAAATGTTTGACTCATCAAGTTTTGAAAAAAAGGCTTTGGGCATTTGTTAACAAGCACTTCAATTGTGCGCCAACCAAAATTTCCTGTTGCGTTTTTCAATTTTATGGGCCTTAATGCGGCTCCTCTTACGTCAATTTCGTATGTCTTTTCCATTTCTTTATAAGTTTTGGTAACTGGTTTCCTTAGTGAGAACGCTGGGCGTTACGGAATCAGTGCTCACGTATCTTTGGACAATTGGTTCCCTGATGGTTTTGGCGTTAGTGAGGTGGCTGCCGTTGTCCTTAGTTCAATCGATTGGTTCAATGGAAAATTCGTATTCTTTTAAACTACCTTCCCCTTGAAAAAAGCCAGATTGTGTTCGCCAGCCTTCAGTCTTGATTTTAGTTCCAAGACAAGTTCCCGGCGTTTCAGCCTATCCACAGGGGAGTAGTCCGGTTGAAAAACCTCTTTATGCGAGTGGCGGAGGTTGGTGTTTTTGGATAGGATCGCCTTGATTTGGTCTTTGCTCTCTAGCATTATTTTGAGAGGTCGCGGTCGCGGCGTTCCTAGGTTGTCTTCAGACATTTTGCCGATCCGGAATGCTTTAATAACTTTTACTTCCACGCCTGGTGGGAGTAACTGGCTTAGGAGGCCATTAAACGAAGCAAGGTCTTCGGCGATACGGTCTTCAGGTTGGACTGCAGTTGACTCGTGCAAACACTGTTGCCGATCCTGGTGCTTGGAATTTTCGCTTCCTCCTAAGTTCACCTTAGGGGCACGAGTACGGTTTACAGAGCTCTCGTTAGGATTAAGTTAATTCAATTCAATTCAATTCAATTCAATTCAATTCAATTTATTGAGGGAAATAGGCATGGGCCTTTGAGTACCCTATTTGTAACGTAAAATTAAGTGCGGTATACAGAGAAACCGTGTGGGTTGCCAAGGCACAAAAGGCGGTCATAAAATTTGACAAGTGGTTCACGACTCTCGAGGGTTAAGATAAATGCCTCATCGCTCAGGCTCGTTGCGGAACATAAAACGGTCAAGGTTCCTTTTAAAGCTTTCCAGCGATGGTGACATCACAACGTCTTCAGGGAGGGCATTCCATGGTTAACCACTCTGACAGAGAAGGAGAACTTGCGCACATCCAGTCTCGCCTGCTGGACACGCAGTTTCAATGGGTGACCTCGGAGATGGGTCGTGGTGGCAAATTCAAAGAAGTCCGAGAATTCCAGGCAACAATCCAATCCCTTCACAATGCGGAATGTCTGCAGGAGATCACCACGCATTTGCCTATAACTCAAAGGGAACAGATTAAGATTCATTAGGCGGGTTGGATATGGCAAGGAGCTTTGACTTCTAACCATTTTGGTGGCTTTCCTCTGGACTCTTTCGAGGCAGTTCTGATCTTGAACTGTCCAGGGTTTCCAGGCGTGCATAGCATATTCCAAATGTGGCCTAATGAATGTTCCAAAGGTCTTAGCAAAAAGATCTTCATCGAAATCCAAAAAGGCTCGTCTGATGGCATGCAACACCGAAATTGCCCTCTTCGCCACTTTCGAGCAGTGAGACGATGGTTTTAAGGTGGTGGTCATCAGCACACCAAGGTCCTTTTGGGTTTCCACGTCTTTTAAGGCTTCACCGTTGAGAAAGTAACTTCGACTTTCGGCAGATCCAGACGGGTTGCCTAAGCGAAGTATTGTACACTTATCGACGTTGAACCGCAAAAGTTAACTTCTGACCATACTCTCATCTGAAGGCTTCAATGAATCCATCAGAGTTGATTGTGACTGTGTTATCCTGTTGTGATGTTTCCCTATTGCAGATTGCTACGCGTTTGTTTCTTGGGATCCAACTATGGGCTATTTAGAACACCCAAGATAGCATAATGAGTTTTGTGGTTCGCTCTGGTCGTCGTCCATAGGATTCAGAGACTGTGTTCCTGTTATCCGGTCGTTATGGGTACTCGCGTCCGAACATTGTGAGCTGTAACAAGTTGTAGTTTTTGATACTTTGGTGCTTTGGTCATTGCCTTTTTAACTGTAATATTGCTAAGCGTATTTCGTCGAGTACTGTTAACTTGCAAGAGCCTCCTTAATTTTGCAGGCTCATTTTCCAGTTTTTGAACTCTTAGTAAAACATAAGAACATTCAATGCAAGATTTTTCCTCGTAGCCGACGGATTTGGCTACCGTTGCGCTTTTGCGTGCTTCGCTGGTCTTTGGTTGTAAGTATAAACTGATTGAGTACCAGTTATGGATACCAAAGCCAGATCAACAGGCTTTCCTTTAAAGGAAGTTCCGTGACTGGTTCTCTTGCTAGCAAACAATTGTTTTGAGTCCATGAACGTTAAAACACTGCGTAAAAGTATGTTTTCCTTTGAAAGTATAATGAAAATTTCCAATTGGGTTTGGAGTTTGGCGAGTATTTAATGAAATATGAGCCAAAAATGTGCCTACTTGTTCAAAACCGCTTTTTAAAAATACTATAAACGGTGGGAAGGATATTTAGGAACAACTCAGCCGTTCGGATATGTCGAAGGTCCTGAAAAACTTCAGATCTTCACTAGGTTTTACACGCTTGGTTCCCTGAGTGGTTGTTAGTTTTTATTGGTGCAGAGGCTGCGCAGTCAACTTGAATAAGATGATGGGTTTTGCCTCTTTGATTGGTGGACTATGCAGTCGGCAAGGTCACATCTCGATGATGATCTCATGCCCTCTACTGTCCCCTCTTCGTTTTGACCCTGGTGTCCACGATGAGTTCGTCCTCTCTCACCTCCACTGGTGGTTACAAACAGTAGCTCTGACTGCTATATTATCTCCACACGACAAGGAGCGTTCCGAACCCTCATACGTTGTCAGCAACATCACAGCACTATCCCATTGCATCTAGCTATTAATTTTTTAGTTTTTGCAGTTTTAGTTTTAGCAGTTTTAGCAGTTTTTTTCTCCTATTTTTTTTTTAAATTGGCGGCTCGCCGAACTCCGCCTCCGATTTAACTGTAGGAGTTTTTTAACTGCTTCTTTTCTTGTTCACCGTTTATGTTAAAGATTGTTGACTATTGTTTTAAAAATGGCAAATCGTTCTGAATCGGACATGCCTACCATATTGTTCATTTCTGCTGTTAATATGGCTGCTCACATAGTGCAGCCATTATCCACTTTGTATTTATTTATACCGCGATACTAAGTTTTAAATGACGGGGCTCTATGGGCCTTAAATATACAATTTATTTATTTATAATTTATTTAAACAAATTCCAATTTTATGCCGTTTTATGAGGAATTTCGGAACAAAAAATTCCAGATGAGCAGGAAGCAAGTAGATGCGTGCAGTTGTAACAATATTGTCCGGAACAGTCCTAGTGAAGTGGTAACGGAGTTCAAATTGTCCAAGTTTGAGAACAAATAATTGGTGGTTCCTATGCACATGATCTTGATGTAGTATGTTTGATCCTCGGGTGGGAAAATAAACGACCTTGTCCCGCATGCAAATATCTATGGCCTCAAGTAGGTCTTCAAATTTACAGGACCGGAACGTGCAATCCAATAAATGTCAGGAAGATTTAAGTGACCTGCAATCAACCAGTACTTCAGATGTGGCGTGAAATAGCTGCGAGAGATCGTAATCCTCGCTGGCCCTGGGAGGGTGAAAGACACAACCAACGGGTAAAGGGTAGTTATTCTTTAGAACAACTCAGAACCAACAGCTCTCTTCTACCACAGTTAATTGTAAAGAGCCCAACAGCAGAAAGAAAAGGGGTTGTTTAACATAGATGGAGCATCGTCCGCCACGACCCTGGGGTCGATCATTCCGAATGTAAGCGAAACCTAGAATAGAAAGTTCGGAGTCGGATACACAGGGTGTTTCCCATGTCTCAGTTACTATTCCAATGTCGGGGCGGTGGACGAAAACCAGAGTCTGGAGCAAAGGCATCTTATTAAGCAGAGATCTGGCATTGAGGACGATTAGTTTAAGTGGGCACGTTTTTGGTTTCTGAAACGGGACAGTTAGGCTGTCAGCGTGACTGCCTTCGGCCAAAGAAATGCTCTTCTCACTTGAACGATCTGTCCATCCCTTATTTTGAGATTTGTCTTGCCATTGGTCTTTCGTGTTTCCAGTTCTATTATTAGCTGTCGCATTTTCATTCGCTCTTTCAGCCCATATTCCGGTTGAAAAACCACTTCAGAATGCGGACCCGCGGGGTTGATTTTCTCTGTAGCAGGAGCTGTGCCTGTGCTTTGTTTTACCAAGATGATTTTAAGAGGTCTTGGTCGAGGATTCGAGTCGGTTGTTGACAGAGCCTTCCGGATTCTATATGCCTTGAGAATGCGGATGGACTCGTCGTCCGTTAGCAACGTTTTTGTATAAAATTGAAGGAGACCCAAGTCATGTTTTACTCGCTTCTTTGGAATTATTGACGCTGACTATGGGACCCGCTTTATGATAAAGTTATGGTTTCAACTCAACCAAGCGCCCGTTTACAACTCAGGTCTTTCAACTGAGTGAGTACTTGTAACCAGTTCACTTGGTCCGATAGGTCCAGATAAACAGGGTGTTGGGCAGGCTAGAGCCAAATCCGTGTACGACTTGGTCTTCTCAGACCTTTTCCTCTTTGGCTTTACAAACTCACCAACTTTTTCAACATCGCATATTGGTGCAACGTCCAACAGTGATTTACCGCTGGGTTGTAAGGCCAGATTATTGCTAATGCTGTCCGAGCTTAGTGATGATGGTGTGGAGCAAGGAATATTTGGGACACCCTTTCGAACTAGCGAACCGTCCTCTGGTTTACTGGGTTCGGTAAACGCGAAAGCTTTTATGTGAGTATCAGGTTAGCATGAAGAGGCTATATGTGCATACGAATTTTGCTTTGCGGTAGACTTTTTTATGGACAGGAGCTTTTTTACCAGGTGGGCAAGAAATAGCTTTTTAAGTTATCTTTTTCTTGCCTTAGATTGCCGACCTCCTGCTCCCGACCCTTAGAATTTCTGTAGGAGGCTGAAACAACCCATACAAGTTTCATCTTCGTAAGCTACAGAAACTGAGCTTACTAGACTTTTTACCCCTTTAGCGGGAGGTGAACAATTAGCAGAATAACGATAGTTGCAACTTTTTTCTGCTAGTCTATAATTCCCTGATCAAAATCCCCTGCAAATATGGCCGAGTGGTTAGAAGCGTCGATAGACGGTTCTACGTGATTTTGCGGTGCATGTCCGAACTAGGTCACGGACCAATTTTTCGTGGCAATAAACTTAAGGCACTTGCGTTTTGCATACTTATGGGGATACAGAGCAAATGCAATTGATGTTAGAATCACCAAAAATTTAAACAGAGAGTCGGTTAGGATATTCAAAAATAAGAATATGAAAACAATTACTTTGCGTTCATGAATGTTTAAAAACACTGTGTAAACGTATGTTCGCATTTGAGCGTATAACGAAAAATTCCGACTTGGTTTGAAGTAGGGCGAGTACTTTAAACTATACGAGCAAAAACTCACCTAATTGTTTAACAACACTTTTAAAAAAACTATAAAAAGTATAAAGAATATTCAGGAATGACTAAGCCGTCCTGGATAGCTTCAGATCTTCCCGACGTTGAACTCTTGTGTTTCACTGAGTGGTTTCCAGTTTTTATTGGTGCAGAGGCCGCTTAGTCAAGTTGACTAAGTGCGACGTGTTTGCCACGACCCATGAGGGAAGAGAGACCTTGATATGTACCTAATTACCTAACTGCAGTACGAAAAACTAGGGATAAAGGGAAAATCTAGGTACAAAAATAATCTAAATCCAGAGGATGTCTGTCCTGCTGAGATCCAGGAGAAAGCGATGGACGGGCTGTGAAGAGGATTCCTGGTCGTCAGGCTCGGCCGAAAACGGGAGTCCTAGATTTCATTCCTCGTCCGTATTTATAACATCTTCTTTGAGAAGGTCGGATCCCATCGGTTATGATTGGTTGAAATGCATTGGGGAAGTGAAATTAAACAAACTTAAGCTAGTTATACTTTCCTTCCATTTACATTTAAAATTGATTGTTATGTTATAAAACTTTATAAGAAACCTTAATCATGTTTAAGTCCTAGACGTATAACTAGGATGAAGAATCGCGCGCGCGCCCCTTGAGGGGCGCGTTTTCTAGAAGTTTCTACGAACGTGCGTGGAATACGTGGTTATAACTTTCTGCATTGCTTCCTCCTATAAAAGGAATCTGCTGTCCTCAGCAGCATCAACTAGATCTGCGGCCTGATCCGCCTTCAGGAGGTACCTCTACAAGTTTTTCAACTTGACCTCGTGCAGTGCGTAGGCCCATTCTGGAGGAGCCCCTAGGTAGTGCTCAACTATTGGAGTATCTTTCTTGTGAGATTGGCTACCATGCATCTCCGAATGATCGGCGTTCTCGCCTACATGATATCTTGGCTAAAGGCGTTGAAATGAACGGAAAACTCCTCAGAATACGGCATATCTTGGTGGCGAATGAGTCAAGTCGTGTCTGACAGGACACGAGTAACAACATAAGGACCAATCCATGCTGGATTAAACTTTGGTGGTACCCCAGCGGGCTCTGCAAAACTTCGCATCCATACAATATCCCCTGCCTGGTATGGGGTCCCATGCGCTAGGCGGTCATAGTAAGCTTTCTGTTTTTCGCTCTCCTTCTTGGAGATGTAGGCGGGCTCCCTCGAATGCCACTCGTAGAGTTCTCCTTAAGCGTGAAGCATATGTGTCTACGTTTTCCATTCGATGTGCAGGCGGAAGATGAAGGTCTTCAGGAAGTTGCATATCCCGACCACACGGAAAAAGGATGGGGTATGGCGTGTGGTAGCATTTAAATAAATAAATAAATTGTATATTTAAGGCCCAGAGAGCCCCGTCATTTCAAACTTAGTATCGCGGTATAAATAAAATACAAAGTGGATAATTGCTGCTCTATGTGAGCAGCCATATTAACAGCAGAAATTAACAATATGGTAGGCAAATCCGATTCAGAACGATTTGCCATTTTTAAAACAAAAGACAACAATCATTAACATAAACGGTGAACTAGAAAAGAAGCAGTAAAAAAAACTCCTACGGTAAATCGGAGGTGGAGTTCAGCGAGCTGCCAATTTAAAACAAAATACGAGAAAAAAACTGCTTCACTAAAACATTAATAGCTAGATGCAATGGGATAGATCTGTGATGATGCTGACAACGTATGAGGGTTCGGAACGCTTCTTGTCGTGTGAGAGATAATATAGCAGTCAGAGCTACTGTTTGTAACCACCAGTGGAGGTGAGAGAGGATGGACTCATCGTGGATACCATGGTCAAAACTAAGACGGGACAGTAGAGGTCATGAGATCATAATTGAGATGCGACCTTGCCGACTGCATAGTCCACCAATCAAAGAAGCAAAACTATCAGAACCCGCCTTGATCCTCAACTGAACCTGGAGACCATCGTCGGGGTTGCAAAAGCGGAGGAAAGTACCAAGGTTGTCAAGACTTGGCGATGCTAGTTTAAAATGAGGGGGCAAAAAGTAAATGCAAAGATTGACTCTGCAGAGGATGATGGATATATAATAAGAGACCATTATAATATCAAGGGAACTGCCTCAAATACCAGGAGGACCCTTTTTCGAAATCCAAAAGTTGCGAGTTAGGGAAGGAAACAGACAATAAGGACTTTTATATCTTCCGAAGCTAAATGTTTGCGTAACTTTAGTTTGAAAAATAGCTAATGTGGACGACAACCTAACTTTGCAGTGGAAGATTATTCCAGATGAAAGCATATTTGGAGGCAAAAACCTGAGACCGGTTAGTTGTGAGTCTAAGGGGTGATGAAATGATCAGGAGGAATTACGATGGCAGTAGGAATCGATCTACCGGAGTAGAGCGTTAATTCGGGAGAATTGGGGCTAGTTACGCAAACAGGAAGCGAGAGACCGGCTTCGAGTCTTCTAACCCACAGAAATTTAATGTTTGCTAGCTGGCATCTATCCGTATAAGAGATACTGGATCCAGGAAGAGAAAATAGTCTTCGAGTAAAAACCCTCTGAACTTTTTCAATCTTACTGCGGTCAGAGGCGTTCATCAGCCCAAAGAGGGGACAGCAGTATTCTAGAATAGGAAGAACAAACATGCGGTACAGGTCTAACTTTATTTCCGGAAGGAAGAAATTGTGCGATATAAAACCACATATCTGTGCAGCCTTTGCAAAAATTCGATCTGCATGAGGCGATAATGCTAGCTTGTTCGTGTAACTTAGACCTAAGTCTTTTATGGTTGATTTTTCTAAAAGTGTAATATTTTGAAATACGATGGGTCCAGGAAGCTTAGCGTGGATCGGTAGGCCAACATGCAGGCTGGTATAGTATCTTCCCTGTTTGGTGTTGACAGCACTGATCGATATACTAAAACGACTATCGCTTTGTAACATTTGCATATTTTGCTAGCGTCTATCTGTAAATAGGGTTTTCAAAGGCTCTGCCTATCTCCCTTATATATACTGCATTATACTGAATTTCTATCAATAAAGGCCTACAAAAAGCTTAATGAGGGTCCATTCAACTTGACCATTACTCTTAGGTTGATATGCTGTCATACGTGTTTTCTTTTTATTTTCAGTAGTTTGCAAAAGCTCCAGTACGACAGCATTTTTCAAATGATGACCCTCGGTCTGAGTGAATTTGGTCCGGAGCTCCCCAACGCCAGACTCAACTATTGAATATAGCTTTAACCACAGTGACCACAGACGCATAAGGCAGTGGCACCGCATCTGCCATTTTGGTAAAGAAATCCACCATAACTAGGATGAACTTATTCCCTTTAGCAGATTGTGCGATTGGCCAAACAAGGTCAACCCCTACCCTCTAATTAGGATGGCCTGTTTTAATGGGCTGGAGGGGATCTCTAAATGATTGGTTGGGTGACTTAGAAGTCAAACAGAACTCGCACGACCAAATGACGTCCTGTATATTGAGTTTGTGGCTTGGCCAAAAAAAGCGTCATCGAAGGGCCGACTGGTTTTTTTTGAATTCCGGAGTGGCCCAGTTCTGCATGCCTCATTTCCACTTTGTCGTCCACCACTGAGATTTTTCTAGAATTTATATTTGGTTAGCACCGGCAAGGCACTGTCTAAGCAAACATTAGTAACGAAATAAAGTTATGACAATGTGTGCAGATAAAATGTCCAAATACATAACTTGTCCTGCTATGTCAACAGTTAGCGATGTTTTAAAATTAATGGTGAACTAGAAAAATAGGCAGTGAAAAAAAAACTCCTACCATAAAAATGGAGGCAGAGTTAAATAGGCCTTCATATTTGAAATGAAGGTAGGAGAAAAAGACTGCTTAGGAAAAAAGGGTCAGGTGGTAGAGTAGGGTAATACTGTAGAAGCATTTCAGAATGAGATAATGAAACGTCGAGGTGATTCGTTCTTGATCACTTAGGCGTATGAAACAAAATCTCACGAAAATGCGTCAATGAAATTTAGTCCTCAGCATCTTAGGATACAGAATAGAATTTTTATGATGGTTAATTTAATTTGATTTAATATATTGCCAGTTTACAGTCAAGGTCAAAAAAATATATACAGAAGAGGGTCAAGCTGACAATGAAAAAACTCCTGATCGTTGTTTCAGGTATTTTCAGGAGAAAAAACTGCAGCTTATTGAGCAATTAAAGTTCTGAACAGGGACGCGTTAACACAGGTGCCCGGTGAAGAACCTCTCAATTCAGTATTTCGGATCCGGTATTCTGCCCCAGCAGGTATGTCGGCGAGCGGCTGTTCGCTGTCGACTGAGAAATAAGCCGATTGAGGTCTGCAGAGCCAGCAATATTGCCCTCAGCATGAAGACCAACACAGGATTCAGAGTCCGTGAACGCCGTCAGAACCAAAGAGAGCTTCAACAGAGTCAGCACCCAACAGTTTTGGAAGGTGTCCTGCATGTAGAAAATTAGTAACACTTCGCGTAAACAAGGGAAAGCTTTGCTGAATTTTGATACTTTTAGGTAGCTTATTTCAGATTGCTATAGCGTTTACCGAAAAAAACTGTCGGTATCTAACTGTGCGTGCCAAAGGAAGAAATAGAAATACATCTCGATGACTGGTGCGCCGAGAGTGGTCGAGGTGCCTCAGAGATGAAAGAGGGTTAAATGTACGGCTATTTAGTAGTTTAAACAGTAAAAATAGTCCCTTCTGTAATCTGCGAAGCCACAGCGGGTCAAGGCTTGTAAGCTCACAGCGTTGGTGGTAGGACAGGTTTCGGTGTTCTGAATAGCAAACTCTTTTTGTAAAGAAGTGCTGGACTGATTCTATCTTCTTCCGTTCACTACCATGCAGAAGACTAAATAGAAACGAGTAGTATTCCAGACAAGGTCTGACATACATTTTGAAGAGGCTGATTCTAATTTTGATGGTTTTAAAATTTCTGAGAATAAACCCAGTAGTTTGGCGTGCTTTCGAGACAATCAGGGCGCAGTGCTCTGACAGATTAAGACTACTAGAATATGATATGCCCAGATGCTGTATAACTCCGGGCACATTTATATCGTGACCGTCTATGCTTAGGTGGGGCTGATGGTTGTCGCCAATAACGATAACAGAGCACTTTTGCCATGAAAGTGAGAGGCGCCATGTGCGACACCACTGAGCGAAGGCCTGAAGATCCGTTTTTAAGAGCTCAAGCACGATGTTGCGATCAACCGGTTTATATCGATAGGCAACTTTTAAATCGTCAGCGTACATAAAGGGCCTGCCATACTGAAAACAATCAGGAACATCGTTGACAAAGAGGCAAAATAGAAGCGGGCCGAGCCCGCTTCTCTGAAAAACTCCGCTCCTCACATGCGTGGGGTTGGAGATAACATCAGAAACTTTTACCCGTTGAGCGCGAGCATTCAAATAGGAGGATATTAATTTCAGAAGCTTGTTGCCTATGCCGAAGGATGCAAGTTTCAGCAGTAGGAGATCATGGTTAACACAATCAAAAGCCTTAGTGAAATCGAAAAAAACGGCGTAAATTGCAAAACCGCTGTCTCTAGATTGTAGCACATGATCAAAGAAAGAGAGCTGGCAAGTGTCATAAGACCTTTTTTCGAGAAAACCATGCTGAGCCGCATTAGGTAGGTTATTCTCTCTTAGGTGACACTTCATCTTGTCTTTGATCAAGGTCTCGAAGATCTTCGAGACTGCTGGTAGTGTATTTATTGGCCTAAAGTCGTCAAATGACGTAGGTCGGCCGTGTTTGGGAATAGGCAGTATATGCGATTCCTTCCATAAAATAGGGAAAGTTTCACTTTCAAGAGCAAGATTAAATATCTTATACATAAGGGACGGAAAAATATCGTTTTCATCCGCCTTTAGAACGCTGACCGGGACGCCATCTGGTCCTGGACTGTAAGATTAACGAAAACGCCGAATGGCTACGGTCACGTCCCAGAGGGTGAAAGTTATGGTTTCAAGCACGTTACCGGTCCAAACCTGGATTTTAGGAAAGGGGGCGACAGTATGTTTACTAAACGTTCTAGACAAGAAAGTATTGAAGCTATCAGCAGTCAACTTAGCGTCAGCTATTGGGTTTCCTAAGGCATCTCAATGTACGGGGTGCTGCGTTTTTCTCTGCGCTTTTACTGTGCGCGAAAAGAGCTTCGCAACATTTAACGAAGGGCTTTTGGCAAAGTTAACCTCATCGGCTTGTCGTTTTTCGTCAGACAGCCTCTTAGCCTCTTTAAAGATTTGTTGGATCAAGGGCAGGATGGAGGTGTCATTTTGTAGATGAAAACGACGGGAGAGTTTACGCAGTCTACGGCGAAATGATAAAGGGAGGTAGACTTCATACTTGACATGAATTATTTTCTTACGGGGAACAAAACGAGAAATGAGTGGACCTAGAACTTTGTAAAAAGTATCAGTACAAACATTCACATCCGAACATACAAAGAAGTTAGTCCAGTTGTGGGAATTTAGGGGTGTTAGCAATTCCCTCATATTTGCTGATCTGAAATCACGGAAAAAGCTATATTTTTTTGGAAAACGTTTCAGCAGCCTCTAGTTCTAGTGTAGAAAGAACTATATTATGATCAGAATTCCCAAGTGGATCTAAAGGTGACACTGACAATGCCTGACAACCTCTACAAAAAATAAGATCAAGTATGTTTGATCCTCGGGTGGGAAAATCAACTACCTGGTCCCACATGCCTATATCTATAGCCTCAAGTAGGTCTTCGAACTTTGAAGGACCGGAAGTTGGAAACCAGTGAACTTCAGGAAGATTGAAGTCACCTGCAATCAAGCAGTACTTCAGATTTAAGTCAGCTGCGGCGTGAAATGCCAGCGAGAGACAAAGATCGTTATCCTCGCTGGCATTGGGTGGGCGATAGACACTACCAACGATTAAAGAGTAGTTATCTTTTAGAACTAATCGGAGCCAACAGCTCTCCTCTACCGCAGTAAATTGGCGATAGTCCAATGAAAAAATGTAAGTGGTTGCCTAACATAGATACAGCTTCCTCCGCCACGGCCCTCGTGTCGATCATTCCGAATGTTAGCGTAGCCTAGAATAAAGAGTTCGGAGTCGGATACACAGGGTGTTGCCCATGTCTCTGTAACTATTACAATGTCGGAGCGGTGGATGAAAACCAGAGTCTGGAACAAAGGCATCTTATTAAGCAGAGATCTGGTATTGAGGACGATTAGTTTAAGCGAGCACGTTTTTAGTTTCTGAAACGGGACCGTAAGGCTGTCAGGGTGACTGCCTTCGCCAGAGAAATGCTCTTTTCGCTTGAACTATCTGTCCATCCCTTATTTTGAGATTTGCCTCGCCATTGGTCATTCGTGTTTCCAAAGAAACGGTAGCATTTTAGACTGTGGACCACCGAATGTGTTCGTCCGAATGACGTCTTTGTTCGGATCACTGGTGATATTAGGAGACATCATAGTTCATGGGCGACTCGAGGTAGCGAAAATATAGTTTCAAGAGGGTCACTTAAATTCCCAATGGTCCTTTCTCCAAGTCATGGGGAAAGCGTCTGGGAAAAGATGAGAAAAATAAAAGGTTAATAGAATCAGTGTTAAGATAAATATGCAGTCTTCGCTTGAATGCAGATAGACTAGTTAACGACCTTATTTCAATTGGCAAGTTATTCCAAAGAAAACCATACCAAGGTCATCGTGTGCAAAGGAACCACGTATATTTTTGTTCTCCGGCTTGACAGTTTGAAAAACCGTTTACACTTCGCTTGTTCTGATCCTGACATT
>WEDG01004948.1:0-35429 GCA_017591395.1 Schistocephalus solidus | reverse complement strand
ATAAATAAATAAACACCTGAAGCTCTTCTCAAAAACAGTTATTTGTTCCAACGAGAAGGCGCGGAGGACAACAGGCTAGTCTTCGCCTTCTCGTACACCTTCTGGTTATGAGCAATCTATAGCTGGTGGTTAGTGACCTGCAAGTCTTATAAATGCCTATCCCCTTGCTATACGCAAGAGCTTTCACTTTAATGATTCTTATATATCCCTTATCTAAAAAGCAACTTTTTATTCTGTAAAAACTAATTAAAAATTTATGATAATTTCACATTTTCAAATGTTTTCCGATAGCTCCTTTATTTTTGTACACAATTTCATGATTGTTAAAGAATTTGCTTTAAAACTAATTTGCAAAACTTAATTTTTATCTCTGGTTGTTAGTAGAATATTTTTTTGCGTTTATAACATCATGTATGTTCTACGTAATTCGAATGCACAACACGCCTGACGCCTAGGATTTAATATAGCTTTTGTTAAACGAAGAGTACTAGTTGTTTCATAAAGCTAGATCAAGCATTATCAACACAAAATTTATCAAATATAAATATGACGACTGAAGGACTGCATTGAAAGTTTCTTACCGGTAAACTATTCTTGCTCCTAATCCATTTCAAACTTTTTTAGCGATCAGTCCTACTAAGTACGATAAGTCGGCAGACCCATACCGGAATCGACTGCACTCGCATCTGATTGGAAGTGCCTATCCCCTTCGAATCGACCACATACGTCTCTACCTCTGTCGAATGAATACTCTTAAACGCCTTTAACAGACTATTCTTGACCCTAACAATTCTTACCCAGATAAATTAATCCCAATTCTGTAAAGTTAATTTTTAAATATTGCTATTTCTAAACATTGGAAGGCAGGTTTTTTTATACCTAAAAATTTCCTCATTTCAAACATTGCTATTTAAGCATACAACCAAAACAAAGCTAAAGTGAGTACTGAAAAGAGGAGTTTGTTTTAGGTTTTTTCCTGTGTTCCAAGGATTTGATGGCGCCCATGAAGTGCCCAATCAATAAACCCATTTGTTAAAGAGCCTAAAAAGCATAGACAATATATACTGCTTACCTCCATTTGGTCGAATTGATCATGCACTACTTTTTACGAGAGTACAGTTTATATTCTGTAACATTTGCAATAAATGAAAACCAGGCCCAATCTATGTTGAGGGGACTTGCAAAATGAGAGCTGATGTATCAATTGAATCTTCTCTTCTTCGGGAAATAAATTGAAATTTTCCTCAATAAATTAAATTAAATTGAATTGAACGTCCCCTGGATTGGAATTTATTTACAGGAGAGGTTGATTAATCTACTAAAATTCCGCTGCCCGTCATCAAAACTAAGGATATCCAACCGACCACAGTGGCTAACAGGAGATCTGAAAAGAGACATTAAAAAGGAAAGGGAAGGCTTTGGAAGAAATTTTCCCTATCCAATAATCATGTAGCCTTGCAAGCATGATATGCTCATTCGAGAAGAGGTGGTCCGTAAAGAAGTAAAAAGTCTGAAAGCATGTAAATCCCCCGGCCCTTGGTTCAAATTTGAAGATAAGTGAATTCTCGAATTTTAAACCGATTTCCTCGTTTCCTGTTGAAAATATTAGCTTTAATTATTGACAAATTTATTGTATTTCTACCTCATTATCAGCTGCACACACTTGCAGTTATTGCAATTACAAAAGGGTAAAATATAAAGTTTTTAAACTTTTCACCCTACATAGCCTCATTAAAGTTCACGCAGATTTACGTCAAAAGGACGGAATTTAAAGGTTAATTCTAGAAATAAAGTTGAAATTTTGTAAGTTTACCTTATTTCCAGCGAAGAATAATTTGCAGTAACTGGTATACCAGTTGATATAATTTTTCATCCTGCATAGCCTCTTCGCTAATTCTATTTTCAGTTTAAACTCGTTACCTAGCAGATATTTGCTTGCAGTGCCTTGCTTAAAAACACATATTTCCAAATTTACATCTTTTTATTCCGCAAAACGTCACTAGTGACAATTTTCCTTTCGTATTATCGATTTGAAAAAAATACTTATATTTTAAAAATCAATATGAAAACCCCAGTCAGTCCTTAGACGCAAACATCCTCTTCGCGTAAAACTTCCACTAGAGCAACCCACCTTAAGCATGAAGAAATAAGACCTTGACGCCCTGGAAAAACTTTAATACCTTTATGTCTAAATATGGTTCTCTCTTCACGATCCTTGGTACCATTTTTGAGGGAAAGTTGTCTTCACTCACTTCTCAACAATGCGAGAAACTAGAGCCTTTTATAAACATGGTCAGTACCGAGTCAATTGACCGACATAAGAGAAGTTTCAATTTTCTTTGAAAAACGTCCCCAAGAGTAAAATCCCCCTGGACGTTGCATTTCATTTCCTTTACTCATGCGGCTTTAACTTTAAAGTCGCTGAAGCTAAAAGGTTGTCTTCCCGTAGCAAAAACCCGCCAGTTCTGGTCAAACGTTTTTTTCAGCGATTGAAGTTGACCTTATTTTCTCGAAGCATGAGCACTCAGCTCAATATTTGAAAAAAACAAGTTGTTTATCTGTAGGGATAAAACCCCAATGGAACGTCGGGTTTCACCCTCATTAGCAAACAAGAAGCCTTGGTCTACACCTTCAATATCAAAAGTTATCTCAGAGGTTTGTCCTGTAGCTAATGCAAGCCCACGGCCCTCCGGATCGACAGGAATTTCAATTCCAGCTGAATCTTCACCCATTAACCTTGTTCCTGGTTTGATTGAAATTGTGTCAACGCCACTTCTTTTCTCATCCCAAG
The DNA here is from genome assembly GCA_017591395.1 of Schistocephalus solidus. Classification (NCBI taxonomy): domain Eukaryota; kingdom Metazoa; phylum Platyhelminthes; class Cestoda; order Diphyllobothriidea; family Diphyllobothriidae; genus Schistocephalus; species Schistocephalus solidus. The sequence goes on along the minus strand of WEDG01004948.1, from coordinate 32,638 downwards.
CAAAACCATGCCTGCTATAGCTGCCAAATCTACTAAACCTAAGAAAAACTCCTAGTAAATCTGAATCATTGGCTAATCCAGGCATTAAAAATCAGTAATGTCATTACCGATGGGAAACCTGCTAACCCCTCAGCATCTACAACAGCTGCGAACGCTAACGTTAGCATCTTTCCCAACCCAAAAAGTGTCCGAAATCCCCAAATAATTAACGCTTCTAATTATGTTACCAGTTTTTCGAAATCATTTATTCCTTTTTCAAATGCACGTTTTCCACCAATTTATGCTAACTTCCCTCAAAAATCTCATTTCTATGCCACCCCCTATCTTTCAAACGCCACAATATAGCCTTTCCTTTCCAAGGTTTTCATCCAAATATGCCGTTGTACAATAATCTCAGTTCTCTTAACAGTAACATTTCGACAAATTGTAGACCAGAGCAATTTTGTTTCCCACCTTTCGTTTCTTCTTTCCAGTTTTCTTCTCCGCCACCAAATTATCCTTTTTTATAAATACTGATGAGCGTAACCTGCAGCTCAGGAATACGCTCAGCTTAGTTTCACTCAATGCGAGATCAGTTGTAAATAAGATGGCTGAGCTTAGAACAGTAGCCTTTGAGCTTGATCCAGATGTGCTGTGCATCACTGAATCCTGGGCTCACTCTCTTATTTCTGACTCGACGCTTGCTATAGATAATTTCAATTTGTACCGACAAGACCGCGCTGAAAAAAACGTGGCGGTGGTTGCCTCCTTTATATTAAGTTATCCTTTGTACATTTCCCTTTCAGCTGTGCATTTCGTCCTTTTTCTGAAATGTATGCTTTGCTTCAGTCATCCTCCCTCACAATAAAAAAAGCGTTAATTGGCTGTGTCTATAATCCTCCGTGTTATTCTGGCAATGAAAGCGAGCTCTGTGAACTATTTGAAAAGTTGCAGACACTCAATTTGATGTCAAAAATAATCGTAGGCGATTTCAATCTGCCAGACATTGACTGGCAGGCAAATTCCTCCGCCTAAACATCAGAAATTGGTCGATACTATTAACTTTTTCAAACATGTCCCAACTGGTCAGATCATTTACTAGAAATGACAACATTTTAGATTTAATTTTTACAAACGATGTCCACCCTCTCTTTATGAATTTTCATCATGATCACGCAATAATTCACTTTTGTTTTGCAGTCTCCCTTCTTACGAAGCCTGAGGTTAAATGCAATAACCTCGACTTTGCTAACACAAACCATGAAATGATAAATAATTTCGTAAGCAATCTAGATTGCCAAAGCATATTCTCAATCAACGATCCAAACTTTTTCCGTGAGCTATTGCAGAGCCTCACAGAAAAATTCAGGCTTTTATCCCGTTTAAGAGTTTTAATTCAAATACAGCTTCTTCTACTGTTCCGCATTTTCTCCAGAACAGACTTAAAAATTACGAAAGCAACTTAAAGATTCATCTAAAAGCTCTTTGTCTGTTCATTTAAGGATTGCACAAATATTTGAATTAGCATCGAAAATTAGGCTCGCGAGAGATAAGCGTAGGGAGTCTCGGGCACTAAGTGATGCCAATTCATCCAAATCTGTTGCTCAAATCTTCCATGTTCGGTCATCGGCTAAGCGTCTGAATGTAACTCCGCCCTTACTCGACTGTAACAAAAATTCTGTTACAGACGATTTGGGCAAAGCAGAGTTGTTAAATTCGTTTTTCGCCAACCACTTTACCACTGAAACTAGCCCCACTCCCACAATTCCTCTGCTTTCAAATTCGCTTCTAACAACCATTTATTTCTTGCCTTCATGTATTCAAAAGGAAATAGCTCACCTAAAAAAGTCACATTCGGTTGGAACTGATAACATTCCAAACTCACTTATTAAACAGGAAAGGGATTTTTCACCTTTAATAAGCAAGTTATTCTCAGTATTTCTCGAAAATGGTTTCTTCCCCGATTACTGGAAAACTTCTATTATAATACCAGTTTTTAAATCTGGTTCCCGCTCGGACATTCATAACTATCGCAGTGTTCATAAAACGCCCTCTCTTGCTAAACTCTTCGAAAAACTAATTGCAAAACAAATCACGGATTTTTGCATAAGTAATCAAATTATCAACTTTTCCCAACACGGCTTCTTACCGGACCGCTCTTGTGAAACCTGCCATATGTCTTTTCTAAATATACTAACCTCTCTTCGTAATGATCATCTATCTGTAGTAGTTATCTATTTTGATCTTAGTAAGGCATTCGATAAAGTGCCTCATAAGCGACTTCTAGCTAAACTAGAAGCTAAAGGATTTCGTTATCCCTTTACTGACTTTATTATATCATAACTAAGTGATTGAGAACAAAATGTTTTAGTAGGGTACTCATACTCAAGTGCTACCCCGATTGTTAGTGGTGTCCTTCAAGGTACCTTATTAGAACCTTTGTTGTTCTTACTGTATATTAATGATATTTTATCGATAGTTAAACATGCTCAATCTTTTATTTATACTGATGACCTCAAATGCGTTTATTCCTTCTCTAACTCTACGACCGAACGGTGCCTAGAACAAATTCATTCAGACATAGACGGTCTTTCGGCCTGGAGCTCCACATGGCTAATGGAGTTCTCACCTACTAAGTGTCGCTACATGAGTTTTCGGCCTGTAAGGCTGCTGCAACCTCTTATTTTTGAAGGTTACCCTATGATTGATTGTTCCTCCGTCAAGGACTCGGGCTTAAGCTACACCAATAAATTAGATCCTTCGCCTCATGCCGATAGAATTACGGCCAAAGCTGCTCAGATTTGCGGCTTTATTTCTTATAATTTCTACCTTCCTGAAATTAAATTAAGACTTTATCGTATGTTTGTACTTCCCTATTCTTGAATTTTGCTGTCCTTTCTTCGGTTTGATGAACGAATCTAGCCGTTCAAAAATTGAAAATGTCCAAAGACATTTCACAAAAAAACTCATATTTCCGACTCTTTCAACTACTTCCTACTCAACAAGATGCCAGCTAATGAAGGTAAAATTTCTTTGGGTCAGGAGACTTGAAGCAGGCTTTTGTCTCCTTTCCGACTAAATAATAGTTCAACTCTCCCCAAGCTTTCTGTCATTACCCCCGTTAGTCTTCCTTATAACCTAAGAAATTCTGCACTAATTATACATCACCCTGCATCCTTCTCGTGTAAACGCTCTCTCCTTTTTGCTTCTAGGTATACTTTTCTTTGGAATATCTTGCCAATTGAAATTAGGTCGTTAACTAGTCTATCTGCATTCAAGCAAAGACTGCACATTTATCTTAACACTAATTCTATTAACCTTTTATTTTCCTCATCTTTTCCCAGTAGCTTTCCCCATGACTAGGAGAAAGGACCATCGGGAATTTAAGTGACCCTCTTGAAACTATATTTTCGCTACCTTGGGTCGCCCATGAACTATGATGTCTCCTTAAATCACCAGTTATCCAAAAGATGACGTTATTTGAACGTACACATTCGGTGGTCCGCAGTCTAAAATGCTACCGTTTCTTTTGATACTATCCATCATCAGAATTCAATTCTGGATCCTAAGATGCTGAGGACTTAAGTTCATTGACGCATTTTTGTGAGATTTTGTTTCATATGCCCAAGTGATCAAGATCTAATCACCTCGTCGTTTTTATTACCTCATTCTGAAATGCTTCTACCGTATTACCCTACTCTACCACCTGACCATGTTTTCCTAAGCAATTTGTTTCTCCTACCTTCTATTCAAAAAGGAAGGCCTATTACACTCTGACTCCATTTTTATGTAGGATTTTATTTTCACTGCCTATTTTTTCTAGTTCACCATTAATTTTAAAACATCTCTAGCTGTTGACATAGCAGGACAAGTTTATATTTGTTCATTTTATCTGCACACATTGTCATAACTTTATTTCGTTACTAATGTTTGCATGGGCAGTGCCTTGCCGGTGCTAACCAAATATAAATTCTAAATTCTAAATTAAAATGAACCAGGTTAAAAGCTTAATCTTCAAAAGATGACGGAATTATGAGAGGGATTTACTCCAGCGAGCAGTTCACTGTCCCAAATTGCTCTACAGCTATTTAAGAAATAGCACACCTAACAGGAACCCGATAGCCGTTATGATATTCGATGACTGTTTTGAAATATCAGAAATTGAAATCAAATATGAACACTTTTCTCAGTTATTCCACCCGTTTTTCACCAGAAAAGCTGTTTTCATTACATCTAGTTCCTAGAATATGGTAGCGCCAATTATTCAGGATATGTTCTTTCGAAAGAGGTGGTCTGTAAAGAAGTAAAAAGTCTGAAGGCATGTTAATCCCCCGGCCCTGATGTCATTACAGCAAAACTGCTCTTCAAACTTGCTCGAGAGCTGGCTTACCCGCTATCGTTTCTTGCCAGAAATCTTTCGATACGGGAATTCTTCCTACAGACCAGTAAACAGCCCACATTACACCGTTTCACAAAAGCAGTGGTAGTGCACTTGCTACAAACTACAGACCCGTAGGCCTGACCTATATCGGTTGCAAGGTTATGGAGGAGGTTGTCATAAAGGAAGTAATGATTTAATTAGAAACCCATAATCTCTTATCCACTGCACAATACGGCTTTCGTAGGGGGAAATAGCATGCTACGAACTTACTTAATATGATGCAAAGCTGGACAAATGCATTCGATGCAAAAGACACTGTGCTGTGGCTTACGTTGATTTCCAGAAGGCCTTCGATAGTGTTCCGCACCAGCGTCTTCTATACAAGCTGAAATTTTGGGTAGGGGAGGCAAACTTCCTACATAGGTCGAGCATTTTCTCGTTGGTCGTTCCCAAGTAGTCTGTGTAAGTGGAAAACAATCAAGGCACACATTTATTGACGATGGACTCCCACAAGGCTCAATGCTCAGACCAATCTTACTTATATTTTTCATTAATGATTGTGTACAAGAATTGGAGTGTGACTTTGCTATGTTCGCGGACGATATAGAAATCTGGAAAGCCGTCCAAAATGCTGCCGATGGAGACAATTTCCAGGACAATTTTTGTCAATTGGGCGAGGGGCCCCGCAGATGGCTCTTGTCCTTCAACTCAAACAAATGCACCCTTCTATGTCTGGGAAATCGAAATCAGGTCACTGATATGCAACCCAACTATTTGAACGTTACGCCAATCCTAGAAGCAGAAACATGGTGTAATCTAGGCGTTTGGATGTCAGACTACCTGAAGCGTTCTGCGCAATGTTACGAGGTGGCTAAATCCACTAATTCAATGTTGGTATTTAAAGTTTTCGATGAAGTCTGCTTTTATAAAGTCTGCTACGTTTATAAGGCTATATCTTGAGTATGCGATTCAAGCCTGGCAACCATGGATGCAGCTGCATTATAAACTGCTCGAAAGGGTGCAGCGGCGAGCCACAGAATAAGTAAGAGGTCAAGGTGAACTGCCATATGAGATCCACCTAATTAACCATAAGCTCTATCCTCTGAGTTATAGGCAGTTGCGCAGAGATATGATACAAACCTTCCGTATATCGCGTGGCTTGGATCGCGCCCTCCTGTGTGATAAATAATTCCAACTTGCCACTACGAAAAATCTCCGAGGTCATCCATTCAAACTAAGTGTGCCCCAAGTAAGATTGGATGTGAGGAAGTATTTTTTCACCAACCGTGTCGTGGAACCGTGGAATAACCTACCTGAGGCGATTGTTATGTCCCAGTCTGTGTATACATTCAAACATCGGCTTGACATACATATGTTACAGTACCACGAAGACTATGTGACTACTTAACCTTAACAATATCAGTGTACCACGTAAACCTGCCTGCATTCACTTGACTGTTACTTCTTTAATTTGCGTCTTATTCTTGCTACTTTTATGTAACAAATAGGGATTTCAAAGGCGTAAGCCTATTTTCCTCAAATACACTGAACTGAACTGAAATTACTAATATGAGATTATTCTGAGACCATGGTTTCTAGATGTGGACCGCACAGTCGGGATTGGGTGCGCTATCCACATCACGTTACCTGAATTTCAGATAAATTTTAATACTATGCCACACCAGTCACTGCTATAAAAGTTTAAACAATGGGGATCAAAGAAAACTCTAACATCCTGTGGTATACACTGAGATCAGTTAAAATTGCAGCTGTCCAAAGCAACAAACTCCAGACGTTTGTAATTAAATTATTTTTGTTCCTGATATGCATAAATTATTGTCAGTAGATTTGAATGTTCGGTTAAGTTCAACATATAGGATAAAAAAAGCTTACGCCTCTGAACTCCCATTTTGTAAAATAAACAATATTAAGAATAAGAAATAGTGCAAAGCGATCGCAGTCACGTGAATGTAGCCAGTGTCACATACTGCACTGGTGTCGTCATTTTGACCGTCGCAATCCTACGATGTTCACCGTATGCTCTACAGAAGGTTGGTGCAGGGACGGCGACTTGCACTGGATTAAATTGAAAAAGAGACTTGTGCTGCGTCTATCTCGCTCTCTGTTCCACTCTTTTACCTGGACCCGGTGTCGAGACAGAGTCAAGCAGACCTGAGAAGGCACAGGCCCACACACTGTGGTCCAACACCAAACAAGAACACAACAGCATAATAGAGGGGCGGCTTGGACCCCAACTGAGTAGAAATACTATAAAGGCCACATTAAGAAGGAGTCATTGCAGTCTGACGCTCAGTCCACCAGTTGTCCGTTGTGCACAAACGCACGCACTGGGCTGATCACATGGTTAAGACGTATTAAAAAATTTATGATAATTTTACATTTTCAAATGTTTTTGGATAGCGTCTTTATTTTTATATTTAATTTTATGATTGTTAAACAACTTGCTTTAGAACTAACTTGCAAAACTTATTATTTTTATCTCAGTCTGTTAGAAGTATATTTCTTCCGTTTTTAACATCATTCAGCTCTATGTAATTCGAATGCACAACGAGCCGCATGCCTGGTTTTGATTTAGCTTTATGAAACGAATGGTACTAGCTGTTTGATACAGCTAGATCAAACATAATCAACACTATGTTATATAATACAAATATGAAGACTGAATTGAAAGTTTCTTACCGTTGAACTCTTCCTGCTCCTAATATTTTTCACATTTTTAGCAATCAGGCAAACTAAGTCTAATAAGTCGGCAGATCCCACACCGGAATCGACTGCGCTCGCATCTGATTGGAAGTACCTATCCCTTCGAATTGACCCCAGACGTTTCTACCTCTGTCAAATGAATACTCTCGAACGTCAATAACAGACTAGTCTTGACTCTAACCATTGTTACCCTGATACATTCATTCCCATTATGTATAGCTGTTTTAACTTCAAATTTTGCTATTTCTAAACCTTTGAAAACCGGGTTTTTTTACTTAAAAAAAATCTTCATTTCGAACACTGCTATTTAAGCGAACAAACAAACCAAAGCTAAAGTGGTTAATAAAAGAGGAGTTTTTTTAGGTTTCTTCCTGTGTTCTAAGGATTTGACGGTGCCCAAGCAGTGCCAAAGCAATAAATCTATTCATTTATGGTCCGAGTTATCCCGCCAGTTGACAACCTTCTAAGCCATGGCTTTTAACGCATTATGATAGTTTCAAGCGCGTCGGTTTGTTTATAGTAAGGAAGAAGCACTGAGCCGTCGGTCTCACTCTCTCCCCTCACCCTTACCATCAGACCACCGTCCGAGCCGGTCAGTGATCTGATGCAGGAGTGGGCATAGCTACTGATGACCTCGTCCACGCGCGCTACGTACATGACCTGGCTCCTCAAACATAAGCACCGGGATTTCACACAACAGGGGATTGAACGATTAACATCTCATATGTGTGAGAGTAAAAGAGGTCACATTAAGAAGGAGGCATCGCAGCCTTACTCTCAGATCACTGGCAGTTCAACCGTCGATTTCGACGAGGTCCACCGTATGCTCCACACCAGGTGGTGCAGGGACGGTGACTTGCGCGTGAATTAGTTTTAAGTGATAGTAGCCTTGCGCTGCAGCTACCGCACTCTCTCCTCCTCCTCCAACTGAGCCCGGTATCAAGACAGAGTCAAGAAGACCGGAGAGGGGAAAAGGCGCAGGTGGCTGGAGCGGCCGGAGTCACCCCTGGGCGTGCCACCACACCTGGCTCGGATCCCACGGAGTGGGAGTGCCATAAAGGCCATATTAAGAAGGAGCCATTGCAACCTGACTCTCAGTCCGCCAGTCAGCCACTCCACACAAAACACACATTGGGCTGACCACGCGGTCCGAGTTATGCCGTCAGTTGGCAACCTTCCAAGCCACGGCTTTTAGCGCACCATGATAGTTCCAAGCGCGTCAGATTGTTTATAGTGAGGAAAATACGCTGAGCTTTCGACCTCACTTTCTCCCCCACATCCACAATCAGACCACTGTCCGAGCCGGTCAGTTGTCTGATGCGGAAGCGGGCGCAGCTGCTGGTGACCTCGTTCACGTGTACTACGTACACGACCTGGCCCCCCAAACACAAGCACCAGGATTTCACACAACAGGGGGTTGAATGGCTTACATCTCACATGTGTGAGAGAGCCAGAGGTCACGTTAAGAAGGAGTTATCGCTGCCTGACTCTCAGACCACCAGTCAGCCACTCCACACAACACACATTGGACTAACTGCGAGGTCTGAGTGTAATTGTCAGTTGGCAACCTTCCAACCATGGCACTCAACTTAACCGCACTCTCTTCTCCTCCCCACCTGAGCCCGGTCTCATGACACAGTCAAGAAGACCGGAGATGGGAGAGGGCGCAGATGGCTGGCGCGGACGGAGCTGCCCTGGGTGTACCACCACACCTGACTCGGATCCCACGGAGTGGGAGTGCCATAAAGGCCACATTAAGAAGGAGCCATTGCAGCTTGACTCTCAGTCCGCCAGTCAGCCACTCCACACAAAACACACATTGGGCTGACCACGCGGTCCGAGTTATCCCGTCAGTTGGCAACCTTCCAAGCCACGGCTTTTAGCGCTCCGTGATAGTTTTAAGCGCGTCAGATTTTTTATAGTGAGGAAAATGCGCTGAACTGTTGTCCTCACTCTCTCCCCAACCCCCACAATCAGACACTGTCCCAGCCGGTCAGTTGCCTGATGTGGGAGTGGGCGCATTAACTGACGGATCGGCGTACCCGTCTTCGCGCGCCACAGCACGACCTGGCCCCCCATAACGCACACACCAGGATTCACAAACTCAGGGGATATGGAGCAGCCATCGCCGTCTGACTCCCCAGTCCACTGGAGTCAGCCACTCGACACACACAGCAAATACCCTGAGCCGACGGCGTGGTCTGGTGGAAGCGTCAGATTGGCAGACTTCCCAGCCACGGTTTCTAGGAAACCGTGATATACTCTGTTAAACGGTGATTGTGAGGGTGTTGTCGATGTATTGGTGTAGGTAGTGTGCGCTGATGTAGCTTAGCCTCCGGTGGTTTACCGGAGGTTTTCGTGGAGGCGCATGTGTCCTAATAGGCCCATGCGGTGTGTAAATGTGCGGGAGCAGTGAGAGCAGTGAGGGCGGGCGCGTCGACTGTATGTCGGAGCCCCAGGCACTGGTTCACCAGCCTCCGTGCGATGGATTCGCAGGTGACCGATCAGGCCGATGCGTGAGTTGAATTTGCGGGCACAGTGTGCGCAGGAGAAATCGGTAGAGGCTGGGGGGGTGTCATTCATGGTAGTGGGGTGGCAGGGGCACTAAGAATGGCAGGAGCGGAGGGTGTGCATGGTGTATCGGTGTTGTCGGCATTGTGGTGTATTCCGCTGTCATGGATGCGCATGTGACCGAATAGGCCCATGCGATGAGTGAATGCGCGAGGACAGTGAGGGCAGTGGAGGCGACGATCTCTGCTGTGTGATGATGCTCCAGGCACTGGCTCACCGGTCTCTATACGATGTATTCGCAAGTGACCGACCAGGCCGATGCGTGAGGTGAATGTGCGGTCGCATTGAGTACAGCTTAGGAAAGATTCCCCATAGCTGATGGTGGTGGTGGTGGTGGTAGTGAAGGCAAAGGCGGTGGTGGTTGCGGTCGTGGGGGTAACAGGCGATGAGTAGATGGATGTGGTTTCTATGATGGTGGGAGTAATGGAATTGATGCCAGGAGTGAGGGTGGGGGAGTTAGAAGGAGGGTTGGCAGAATTTGACGTAGAAATCGGAATTGTCGAATTGTTGGTGCATTGCGTCCGAAGATGTCCAACAAGGCCGATTTGTGCGTCTCAGATCACTAGTCAGTCACTCATCACAACACACATTTGATTGATTGTGAGGTCTGAGAGTTATGATCAGTTGGCTACCCTCCAAGCCATGGCGCTTAGCGCACCGTGTTATATTCAAGCTCAGATCACACATGCAGCAGAGAAACCACATGGAGAAGTAGCCACGGATCATAATTTACTGTCAATCAGAGATTCAAGCTGAAAGCATGTTTTCTGGTGTTCCGTTTGATCATGTGTAATGCAGAGGCTCATGAGAAGTGATGCAGTTGTGTGGTTTAGCCAGCGGTGTTCTAACGCAGGTTTTCACGGCGATACATATGGCCTGATAGGCCCATGCGGTTCATGAATGTGTGTGGGCAGTGCAGACAGTTGAGTTCTATAAACTGTGTGTATGTTGTTGCTCCTGGTACTAGTTTGCCGGTCTCTACGCGATGAATTCGCAAGTTACCAACCAGGACGATGCGCGATAGGCATGTGCGATGATAATGAGGACAGCGTAGGCCAGGAAGTGCTGAGTTTTCGGAAAATTTTCTGCTGGTACTGGTGGTTGTACTCATGTGAGGACTATGGGAAGTGTTTATTGGTGCCAAAGATGTGTAAGATGTGTTGGCGTCTCGATGGATTTTGCTTTCGTGGATACACATGTTGCTGAATAGGTCCGTGCTGTGGGTGAATACGCGAGGGCAGTGAGGGCAGTGGATGCAGTGATCTCTGCTCTTGCTTGATACTCCAGGCACTTATGTACCAGGTTCTGCGCGATGGATTTGCAAGTGACTGACCAGGCTGATGTGTGAGGTGAATGAGCGATCACAATGACCGAGTCCCAATTGCTAGTAGTTGTTGTGGCGTTGGCTGGGGTATCAGGTGATGAGTGGTGGGATTTTGCGCTTCGATGGAGGGAGTGGGGGAATTAGTATCAGTAGTGGTCATCGTGTGGTCCGGAGCGGGGTCGGCATCGGATATGTTCACTGGCGTATAAGTTGCTGTTGTTGGGTTGTTTTTGCATTGCATCCGAAGGTGTCCGACCAGACCAGTTTACGCGCGAAAGATGAGTTGACAGTGTGGGCATGTTGAGAGGGCTTGGGCCTTAACGGTAGTGGTCCGGGGCGCTTGTTACTTGCGTGCTGACCTTTAAGCCTTGACGGCGGTGATCCGATTGGCTTCATAGATTGCTGCTCCTGTCTTCACTGTCTTCCTCCAGGCCAGTCGGTTCCGGGCGAGGTCCTCCCAATTTGCTGAATTGATCTGCAGTTGCTTCAGGGAAGTCTTCAGAGTGTCCTTTTAGCGTCGATCTTGTTCCAATTATCAATGAGAACCCGTGGCAGCATCTCCATATAAGAGTCTTTTGGGTGGTCGCTAGTTGTCCATCCTCACGAGGTGGCTGATTCGGCGCAATTTCAGTTGTCTCCACTGGGAGTAGATGCGCAGGAGGCCTGTTCGTTCCAGCGCTTCTATGTCTGGGATCCTGTCTTACCATCTTAGCTTCATTATTTTGCAGTGGTAGCTGAAATGAAAGTGTTTGAGCTTCCCCGCCAGCTTTTGGTAGACCTTCCATGTCTCCGCTCCATATAGTAGCCTTGGCAATATGACAGATTTGTACAGCGTGAGTTTGGTGCTGAGGTAAAAACTGTGTCGATTGCACAAGATTTCCTGCATGCGTCCGAAGGCTTGGCTGGCTTTGGCGATCCTGTGGGTGGTCTCAATACCGATTTGGTTGCTTCGGGAGATGTTGCTGCCCAGGTATTTGAAGGTGTCAATGGCGTTAAATTTAGCACCATTGACATTGTGGGGATGCATTGTATCTGGTGTTGGGTGGCGAATGATGCATGACCACCGTTTTCTCTGTGTTGATAATCATTTCGAAATTCTTGCAAGTGGCAGCGAAGAGGTCCACCCTTCCTTGAATATCTCTTTCTGTCATTGCGTTGAGAGCGCAGTCATCAGCGAAGAGAATTTCGTGGATGGTGGTTGAAGATACACGTGACTGGGAGTGCACCCATCTTTTATTGAGGATTTGGCCGTCCATCCGGTAGGTGATGCAGATCCCGGGGCGATCGTCACGGTAGGCATCAATTAGCATGACAGAGACTATGAGACTGAAAAGGCTATGCTCGAGAATGCAGCCCTGTTTCACTCCATTTGTCCTTATGTATGCCTCTGATACAGCTCCGTTGTCCATCACGCGCACCATCATAACATCATGGATCTGCTATAATATGTGAGTGAAGTGATCAGAACAGGTGAATTTCTGCATGATCTTCCACAGTCCTTCGAAATTCACCATGTTGAAGCCTTTCATCAGATCCATGAAGGTTGAGTAGAGGTGGGTTTACATCTCTTGTCACTTCTCCTGCAGCTGACCCGTGGTGAAGATCATTTTCATTTTTCCGTGGTGAAGGCGAAAGCCGTATTGAATTTCCGGAAGAAGTCCTTGTTCAGGGTGGTTGTTGGATTGATTGAAGATAATGCGGACGAGCTTTGTCCAACGATTTTGAGCAGCGAGGTTCCTCAGTGGTTTTCGGAGAGTTGGCGGTTCCACTTCTTCTTGTAGAGACGGGATATTGTGGCATCCCTGAAATCCTTAGGGACCTTTCCTTGGCATCACCGTCCCTTGAACAGTGCTGTGAGCCACCCTGCTGAAGGCCGTCCTGCTTGTTCAACTCAGCAGTGATCGTGTCGGGTCCAGGTGCTTTCCCCTTGGAGAGTTGCTGCATGACTTTGAGAGTTTCCTGGAGGGATGAAAGGAGTTAAATGTCGGGGTTTGTTTCCACTAGAGACAGTCGGTCGATTGTGTCGTCAGAGATGGCGGAGGGTCGGTTGACAACGCTTCTGAAGTGCTCGGACTAACGCTTCAGTATTTGCGTCTTCTCAGTGAGTAGGAGAGTTCTGTCAGCGCTGAGAACAGGAGTGGTTCCTTTGGCTGTGGAACCGTAGAAAGCCTAGATCACAGCGAATAAGTGCTTCCCTTCATTGCGGTCAGCATTCAGTTTCAGTTTTCAGTTTATTTGGTGAGGATAATAGGCAATGCCTTTGAAAACCCTATTTAGCACGTGTAAATTTACCACTACTAACATAGTATTGGCAAACAGTGAGTAGCATTGTTTTTTACAATATATGTCTGGTTTTTTTAGAGGTCAGACTTGGGGGAGGAGAGTAGCATTGTTTTTTACAATATATGTCTGGTTTTTAGAGTTCAGACTTGGAGAGAGGAGAGGGGACGCATGTAATTATCCAAGCGTTGTTTGTACATTTGAAGGGAAGTTGCCTCCACGACTGACTGTGGAAGGTTGTTCCACTGTTGTATGACACGTTGCGTGAAGAATTCAGAGCGGAGGTTTAGCTTGGACATTTTCGTGCGCAGCTTCATTGTGTGCCCACGGAGATGAGGCGAGAGGTGCCACTGAAACATGTCTTCAAAGCGTAATCCTTTCTCAAGACCGTTTATTATCTTGTAAACTAGGATAAGATCCCCTCTTTGTTGCCTGTAATGCAGAGGGAATAAATTTAGGCATGCCAGTCTATCTATGTAAGTGTGGTTTTTTAGACCTCTTACTAGCTTTGTTGCCCGACGCTGCACTTTCTCCAGACATGCTGTGTCCTTTGCTAGCCATGGCCGCCACGCCTGTATGCCATACTCTAGGTGTGGTCGAACAAATGTGCCGTACACTCTGCCAAAGAGATCTTCATCGAAGGCTAGAAACGCCCTTTTGATAGCGTGCAGCACTCCCGTGGCTTTATTTGCGGCTTTGACAGACTGTAATGAGGGCTTCAGATTACTCTGTATCCAAATGCCTAGGTCTTTTTGCGTAGATGCTACGGGAATTTGGATGTTTTTCAGGTGATATGTCCTGCTGCTCTGGGGGATAGGGTAGTTTGTTGGATGCAGGTGGAGGACGGCACACTTTTGCACATTGAAATCCAGCAGCCATCTCTCAGACCACGTCTGCAGTTTGCAAAGATTATTTTGCAGAGCATCTCGGTCGCTTGGGCGCTTAATGACCTGCCAGAGTTTAACGTCATCGGCGAACATGATTTTACCGCAGTCCAGTTCTTGAAGGCTGTCATTTACATAGAGAATGAAGAGTAGAGGACCGAGAACGGAGCCTTGAGGAACCCCACTAACTACGTCAACCCAGTCCGATTTATCCTCCCCGATGCAAACGCGTTGTTTTCGACCGACTAAAAATGACCTGATCCAGTCCAAAATTTTTCCCTTGATGCCAAGAACGCTCAGTTTGTGTAAAAGGCGTTGATGGGGCACGCTGTCAAAGGCTTTGCGGAAATCGATGTACACTACATCCACTTCGAAGCCCTCTTCTAAAGCACTTGTCCAGGCCTCAATTGAAGTCAGTAAATTTGAAAGGCAGGAGCGCCCTCGCCGAAAGCCATGTTGAAAATTTTGTATGATGTCACTTTCATCGCAAAATCTTAGTATGGCCTGCTTCACAAGGACCTCCATCATTTTGCAGGAAAGGCAAGTCAAGCTTATGGGCCGAAAGCTGTTTGTAGACATCTTGCTACCTCCCTTATATAACGGTACGATGTTGGCCGTCTTCCACTGCAAAGGCAAGTCCCCTGTTCGCATGGAAAGCTCGAACAGAATTGAAAGAGGCACCGATAGCTCGGTCGACAGTTCTTTAAGTATCAGTCCAGGGATCCCATCCGGTCCAGGAGACTTGTCTGATTTGATGTGACTGAGGACATGTCTTACGTCTGCGACAGAAAAGGTAACAGTTTCAATAACCGCTGTACCTTCGCCCACTTCTACTCCCGAATTATCGTCGGGGGATTCCATCGTAAACGCCGATCTGAAAAACTCTGACAGTAACTCTACTTTCCGCGGTCCTTCCGTTACTACGTTCCCGAGGTTATCCCTTAGCGTTGCAATGTCGTCCCGGTGCTTCCTTTGACTGCGGATGTATCCATAAAACTTCTTTGGACATATTGTGGCTTGTGTTGTAAGTTGACGCTCAAAGGCAGTTCTAGAATTTCGTATTTCCTTACGGCATATATTTCGTTGCGCTTTATATTCGGCAAGTGATGTTGAATCTTGAAGATGCTCGTACTTTTTCCACAACCTTTGTTTCTTCTTCATGGCCCTTTTTATCGGCTGGTTGACATATGGAGGTCTGGCACATGGTCTTATTACTTTCATTGGGCAATGGACTTCAATTAAGCGCTCTACAGTCCCCTGGATATGCTGCCATAATTCATTTGTATCGTTCGTACTGGGTAACCAGTTTTCTGCGGAAGCGGTACGTCTCATTTCTTCAAAATCGGCTTTCCAAATATTTCTGCGCCTCTTTATTTGCAATTTTGGAGACAATAGGTAACACACGCAGGTAAAAGCAACGTGGTCGCTTAACCCTAGTGGCGGTTGTGAGTTCACTTCCCTTATGATCCCCTCTTCTTTACTAAAAACGAGATCTAGACAGTTTGATCTTTGGCCTTCTCGCAGTCGGGTTGTGAAGTCTATGTGTTGAATGAGATATTCGTCCAAAGAAAACTGAAGTAGTTGATAATTGAAAGGTGCTGCTGCGGCCTTTACTCCAGGCCTCATCCAATCGATGCCAGGAGCGTTGAAATCACCCAGGAGTAATAGATTTTCCTGTTTACAGATAACCGTCAGTGAACTTAGCAGTTCTACGTCGTCACTTTCGCTGGAGCCGGGAGGCCGATAAACAACGCATATATTGAGTGCCGGATGTTGCCTTATCTTAATTTTGCATGAAATTATTTCATATCGTCGTAGGGTTATGTCTGCGATTTCCCTCTGACAACAGGAAATTTCATTGGCTACATAAAGTGCCACTCCTCCGCCCCTACGTTGAGATCTGTCGCAGCGGAACAGTTGATAGCCTTCAATGCTGACTTCGCTGATCCCTATTGCTTCGGTCAGCCAAGTCTCTGCTAATGCAATTATATGCGGTTTCTGCTCAGATACTATTGTTTTGAGTTCGTCAAGTTTATTGAAGAGACTCTGACAATTGGTATAATAGATTTCGAGGCAGCGGCCACTATTGCTTGTGGTATCTTCCAGAGCCGGCCGGTTGACCTTGGTTAAGTTTTCCGCCTGACTACTTCCGGCCAAAGAAAATTTCGTTCAATGTGGACTATTTCTCCTCCTTTTATTTGTAGGCCGGTTTCGCCTTTGTTCTTTCGGTCGTTTAGATCGTTTTTCAAAAGTCGCATTTTCCTGCGTTCCTTTGGTTCATAATCCGGCTGAAAGAAAACTCCAGCATGCATGGTCCGCAGAGACGACTTTCTTTCCAGCATAAGCTGTGCCTGCGCTTCGGTGTCCCAAATGACCTTTAATGGTCGTGGCCGAGAGCTTGAACCATTCGGCGGCTGATCCTTGCCTATTCTAAATGTTTTGAGAATTTTTACAGATTCAGTGCCCCTTAGCAGTGATTTAGCGTACTGCCGAACGAGACCTCGATCGTGCTCCACCTTATCCCCAGCAACTGTAGCCATTGATTCTGGTGCACCCTGTATCACTATATGTTGCTTACGGTTTGCTCGAGCATGGGCCGTGGTCACATCGCACTGAAGCAGAGTAGCAGCAGGGGTTTCGAAGTCTAGATCTGTGAAAGATTCTATGGACCTTTTGCTGGTAGCATTTTCTTCTAAGTTACCGTTTGCCCTTTGGTCCAATTCAACTTCCTTTTCTTCAGAAGTCTCCTCTTGGAGTGGTTGTCTTCCTTTTTGTTCACATGGCGTGCTCCAAGTTCTGTCTCGCGATAAAACTGAGGGCTTTGGTTGGTCTTTTGCAGGCCGTTCTGCATCCGCCTTCTGCTGGCGTATACACCTGCGTTTGGCCCTGCTGGACTCGTGGTTTCCTGGTTTATCAACCACTGACCTGTCCTCTGCATGCGCCGCATCCTCTTGGAGTGGTTGCCTTGCTTTTTGTTCACATGGCGTGCTCCAGGTGCTGTCTAGCGATAAAACTGAGGGCTTTGGTTGGTCTTTAGCAGGTTGCTCTTCAGCAGCCTTCTGCTGGCGTATGCGTCTGCGTTTGGCCCTGCTGGACTCGTGGTTTCCTGGTTTATCAACCACTGACCTGTCCTCTGCATGCGCCGCATCCGGTGGTGTTGTCTTATTGTGCTTTATGAGCACTGCTAGTATCTCCGCGTAAAATTCAAGGCTTCCCTCTAAACGCATTACGCGCGTGGCTAGGTTAAGACATCCATCGCAATCTGCACGCGCAGGCTTATTTGGCTGGGTGGTGTTGGGTTCTAAGACGGTTGGTGAAAGGAGATGCGTTTTTGCATAGTGGGTGGTCTGGGATTTCGTACTCGTTATTGAAAGCGCTTCGGCTATTTCTGGGAGTACCTTGTCAAAGGTTGTACGAGGCGGCTTGCTTAAGTTGACCTGATTACACCCGTTAGAGTATATCTTAGCGACTTGGCCTTCAGGGTGTGAGCTGGTGGTTAAGTCGGTAGAGCGTCCGACATTATAAAATGAGGTCCAGGGTTCAAATCCAGCCGTCGACGAACATTTTCTTTCAGCTAGCAGAGATGGATCGTGCACGTTAGCGTTACCCATGCTATTGGAAACTATATTAGAGTGCATTAATTCAAAGTCGGCAATCAACCGGCCGTGCTAATATAGATAGCGAAAAGATTTGCTTGTGCAATTAATTTCAACAGTCAAAATTTGTAATATGAACGACTCAGCCTTTGTTGTAAGGAGTTCTTTGCACTGTAACAATCAGATTCAGAAGCAGCGATGTTGTTCTTAGGAGCGAGTGAACTTCCAGACTTGTGCTGATCGTAGGGATAACTTCCAGAGCGTGGTATAATCCGCGGTCCAGTTAGATTGTTCAAGCGAAGGATTCGTCCCACTCAGAAATGATATTTCCAAAGGGCAGATAATACGCAGTCCAGTTAGATTGTGAAAGCGAAGGATTCGTCTCACTCAGAAAGGATATTTCCAAAGGGGAGATAATACGCAGTTCCTTTGTCAGTTTTTACAGCCAGATGTGTCTTCTACACTAAGGTAGAGACTAAAAACCTCGTGAGCGCAAAGAGCGTTCCGTTTCGGAGTGTTGTAATACCCTTGGATTTCGTCGACCTTGGGAACCGTCCAGGTTTCCTGCATTTTTCGCATCGGTAGCTATACAAAACTGCAACTTTAATAGAAGGCTGCCTTGTTTGCATCGGCAGGAGGGTCAAAGTAGGCTTTGTACAACGAATTCTTCTCGGTGAGCTGAGTATGGATGACTGTGTCGTTGTCCTTGAACCAGTCCTGGTGTTGATGGTGTTCATGGCCAAGGATATCCAGTGTTGTGGATTGTAACGTGTCCCTCAGTTGGCCTCAGTGGTTCTCTATGAAGGCGTCCTTTATGGCGACTGGAAGGTTGGCTAGCCCATTGGCCAGTTCATTGCTGAAATTGAGATTGTGAGCAAGCATATTCAACAAAGCAGTATTCAACTTATCTTGTGGTCGCTTACCTTGGGGTCTCCTGTTTGGCTGCAGACGAAGCCTTGTCTTGGAGATGACGTGGAGATGATTCGTCCATCTGTTGGCAGCGTAGATTAACTTTTTCTCCAGCAAATCCTATTGGTCTCACCTCCGACCGAGGACATAATCCAACCGGTGCCACTGTCTAGACGGGGGATGCATCCAGGTCACCTTCTGCCGCATTTGGAGGCAGAAGAAGGTGTTGATCAGGATCAGGTGGTGCTGTGCGCAGATTCGAAGAAGGAGAAGACGATCATCATTGAAGCCATCGATACCACGAGCGCCCAACACCTCTCTCCCCGTGGCATAGTCTGTGCCCACGCGGGCGTTGAAAGCATGAAGGACAAGTAACATATCCGAGTTCGGCCCTGTCACCAGAGAAGTGTGCAAATCACCGTAGAATTTGTTCTTTGCTTCGTCAGAGCTCATAATTAACGCTGATCATGGGGGAGATCGTGTCTTCCCAAAAAGTAAAACGAAGGCTCCTTAGGCGATATTTGTTGCCCTTTGGTAGACAGAGCAGGCGTCCCACGAAATCGTTCCGAAGGGCAAATGCAAGACCAGCCTCGCGTTAGTCTGCCATAGGTGGCCTCTCCAGAAGAAAGTGCAGGCCATACTCACCTCCTCCAGCTGACCTTGCTCAGAGAATCGGGTCTCGCTGTGAGCAAGAATGTCCATCTGGTATCACGCTAGTTCCCGAGCGACAAGCGCCGTCCTCCATTCCGGTCGGTTGCTCCTCAAATTGTCTTTAAGTGATCGAACACTGCAAGCTGCTAGAGTGAGTGGGCTACGCGAAGCAGTCTGGAGGTACAGCGGACGGTACGATGGGTTGATTGGCAGAGAAATTAATATTGCTTACATTTTTTTAACCCACATGAATTTCAGTCTGCGAGCCGTGGTTTGCTGCAGTTGTTAGGAGACAGCATTTATTAAAGCATATTTTCCAGTTCCCTCTTCCGCGAGGGAGTAAGTAGCGCTGTCCCTAAACACGGCTACTGATTCATCCCAGGCGGCCACAAAACTCCACTTTTGGTCACGATTTGGGTTATTGAGAGAGAGACCGATTCGCCTGGGCTGCGAACGTGATTGCTGTTGTGCGAGCCTTAGGACATTTTCAAAAGTGTGGGAAAAGATAAGAGTTGAGGGAAAGGGAGAAAATGGGAGGAGTGGAGAATGGTGGGTAGGGAGGAAGGGAGATGGGGAAGGGGAAGGGGAATGGCAAGGGGAAGAGCAGGGGAAGGGAAAATAGGTACCGGGTGTGGAGACACACACAACACAGGAGACCCTGATCTGGTTTAGTTCGACGGTCGGGGCGGTTGTCCGGGATGTGGCCGCTTGGAAGAACCCAACTTCAAGGAGCTGCAGGTGAGAGTTGGTTACTAGATAGAGGCTGCCAAAGGAAATTTCATCACCCCAACAAGGCAAATGGAGTGACCTAATGCTACCTATGTGGTGACCCCCTACATCCCTCATACACACATGTCAATTCGACTTTTGAAATCTGACGATGTCCACCGTTTGGTCCCCAAAAGCGTCATGCAGAGACGTTCACTTGAGTGCAAATTAGTTTTAAGTGCTGCTCAACTTGCACTGAATCTGCCGCATTCTCTCTGCCCTTAACCTCAAGTGCCTGGTGTCAAGACATAGTCAAAGAGACCGGAGGCGCGGTCGGGTGCATATGAGTAACCTGCCATGTAGTGGGAGAGCGGGGTGCGGCAGGAGCCTGAACCTACGCGTACCCATGTTTGTCAAGCCCACCATATTCGGCATTTGTTTTGGGAACTCGTCCCAAATGATAACATAGGTATATATAACTTCAACCACAAACTACTGCAATGTACAATAGAAAAACTTCTCTGTCAGAACGTCACCTTTGGAACACGGATGAGAGAAGGACAACAATCAAACTGTTTTGACCTGATTTTTACACGAGATGAGGACAATGTGCTAGACCTACAGGATCGACCGCCATTAGGGTAAAGTGATCACATTACGCTGTGCTTCGAGTACTCACTGTTTTCTAAACCAAATTTACCCGATACTTGGGAAAGAAACATTTGGAAGGGGGAATACTCACTTATGAGAAGACAAATGTCATAGATATCCTGGGAAACAGAACTACATGGTGGAACCGATAAAGATTGGGCGACATTGAACTCGTTATTGAAAAGGATTGTTTAGCTCAACTGTCCTCTCAGGAGAAAGACAACCACAAATCGCCCAAAGTTGATAAACGCAAACTTGCAGGCCTCTTTCAAAAAGAAATCGCTTCTGGAAGCGTTGCAGACCAACCGGCTCCGATGCTCACTTACGGGAATATAAGCAGCAACGCAGCGTTTGTAAACGTGAGGCTTCTCAGCTGCGGAGGAAGTTCAAACTTAACATACTGCAAAAATCGCTGGAACATCACAAAATGCTATATGAATAATTACGGATTACAAAGAAAATTCAGGTAATGATTCCTGCCCTTAGGTATGCAGACGGAAAACTGGAGACCGACGATCGGGTTAAAGCATCCCTTCTTTCAAAATTCTTTCAGACCGTCTTCACCCGAGAGCAAAATAATTTTGCTGCTATTCCACCAGTTTGTCAAGCAATGTGTACCCCTCATATTCCTTCCTCATCTATCTCCTCATCCACAACAGAGGACCTAGACCTAGACTTTTCACCGACCATAGTTAGAACCGAATTACTTCGTATTAAGCCTGCCAAGTCGCCTGGGCCGGATAGAATTCCTGCATTAGCACTAAGAGAACTTGCTGATGAACTGTGTTTACCATTGTCCATCATATTCCAAAAAGTCCTTTGAAGAAAGCAAACTCCCGGAACAATGGAAGTTTGATTTCATCGCCCCGATCTATAAAGGATGTTCACGACTGGAATGTGAAAATTACCACCCTGTCAGTTTAACTTGCATAGCGTGTAAAAATAATGGAGCGTATTATCAAGAGACATTTAATGCGCTATCTGGAAAACAACCAAATCCTATGTGCTGTCCCAACACGGCTTCCGTCCAGGACATTCCTGTCTCACTAGTGCCCTTCAGTCGCACGAGAAATGGACAAAGGCAGCAGATAAGGGTCATCCAGCAGATGTTGGATATTTTGAATTCAATAAGGCCTATGATAGTGTACCACACCGGCTTCTCTTACAGAAGATTTGGGACATCGGAATTTGAGGAAAACTGTTCAATTTGACCAAGAGTTTCTTGTCTTTCAGAGTACAGAGAGTTGTTGTTGGAAACTCTAGCTCGGAATGGGCAAAAGTAGAAAGTGGTGTTCTACAGGGTTCTGTTTTGGACCCTCTACTCTTCCTGATCTACCTTAACGACTGTCTCAATGACCTAGATTGTGAAGCTGTCACGTTGGCAGATGACATAAAAATATAGACTGAAGTCAGCTGTGCTGATGACGCAAAAGGGTTACAGTCGAAAATCGACAAACTAAGTGCCTGGTCGGCTAGGTGGCTGCTTAATTTAATGTATCCAAGTGTGTGATCCTACACATAAGCACCGGTCGAAAAGTATCTTTGAAACACCAGTTCTTTATTAATGGCACTGCATTAAAAGAGGAAGAAACACATAGATCTGGGCATGTGGACAACTGCAAATTTGATGCCCTCAGAACACGAGAGAAGCCAATCTAACTGCTGATAACTATAGTGCGGAAGAGGTCCCGACAATTGACTCAGTGGTCATAACAGAACCTATTGTTCTGCAGGAACTACTGAAGCTGGACGAAACCAAATCGCCAGGTCCTGATGTAATACCGGCAAAGTTGTTGAAGGAGTTGGCCGTAGAGTTGGCAGAACCCTTGTGTCTACTCTTCCAAGCCTCCCTCGCTGCAGGCAAATTGCCACCCGATTGGAAGACCGCGTGGATTTCCCCAATACACAAAAGTGGCAGCCGTGCTTCCGCAAATAACTACAGGCCGGTAAGTCTCACCTCCATATGTTGCAAGATTATGGAGCGAATCATCAAACGTGAACTGATGCAGTTTCTGGAGCGGCATCATCTTCTCTCTGAAGCGCAGCACGGATTCCGCAGAGGAAGGTCCTGTTTAACTAATTTGCTCTTCTGTCTGGAACGATGGACCCGAGCGGTCGATGAAGGAAATGTAGTGCACGCAGTGTACATAGACTTCAAGAAGGCCTTTGATAGCGTGCCTCACCAACGTCTCCTATACAAACTCAACCGTATTGGGGTAAGGGGCAAGCTTTTGAAGTGGATCGAAAACTTCTTGATTGGGCGATCTCAGATTGTCCGTCTTGGCGATCAACAGTCGGCGGAGGTGGCGGTTGAGAGTGGGGTTCCTCAGGGCTCCGTCCTGGGCCCTATCCTCTTCCTTATATACATTGATGATTGCGTAAGTGGCTTGGACTGTGACACCGCCATGTTTGCTGACGATATAAAAGCTTTGGAAGGTCATCCACAACGCAGATGATGAAGAAAAATCTACAGGCGAACTTGCATCGACTCGAGGAATGGTCGCACAACTGGCTCCTCCCATTCAATGCTACCAAGTGCAATATTCTGCGATTTGGCAGAACCAGCTCAGGGCACCAGAGAATTTACTATCTGGACGACACACCGCTACCAGAGGTAGAGGCTCAGAAAAAGATCTAGGAGTATGGATCACGCCCACACTGAAGCCATCGTTCCATTGCTCAAAAGTAGCAAAATCTGCCATGTCAAGCTTGTATCTAATTAAGCGAGCGTTTGCAAAAGTTCGACAAAGAGTGCTTTAATAAGGTCTTCGGGATGTTCGTGCGACCACAATTGGAATTTGCCATACAAGCCTGGAGACCGTGGTCTGTCAAAGACCACAACACCCTTGAGAAGGTCCAAAGACGTGCAACCAAGCTTGTTCAAGGTCAAAGCTGCCTGCCTTACGAGACACGATTGTCTAATCTAGATCTGTTTCCTCTGGACTATAGACAGCTACGCGGCGACTTAATACAAAGCCTTTCGAATGCTGCGGCTTCAGGATTGTTGCCTTGCATCTGGCGACTTCTTTGAGCTGGCCACTACCACTACTTTGCGAGGGCATCCCATTAAACTACGAGTGACAGGTGCAAGACTCGACACAAGAAGGTTCTTCTTCTCCAACAGAGTGATTAAGGCCTGGAATGCTCTGCCGGCCGACATAATCATGTCCCCATCCGTTGACACTTTTAAGCGGAAGTTTGACCAGTACAGCCATAAGTACCACCACGACATCCGAACCTAACACATTTCCTGAAACATATTCCCATCCACAATTTTCGCGTCATATAACATACTACTCCCTATTTTTGAGTAACATTATTTTATAATTGTTTGTCCGATGCCCTGCGGTGTGTCCGTGAGATAACCCTTGTCCAACGTCCATTATATGTCAGCCTTTTTAATTTACAGTGTCACTGACATCAATAGGGAGCTCAAAGGCTTCGCCTATATTTCCCTTAATAAAACTGAACTGAACTGAACTGTCAGAAAGCAGTACAGAAGGCAACACGTACACTGCATTGGATCAGACGTGCATTTAAATTATTCCTCTCTGATCCCTTCGGAAAAGTATATGGCATTTTTGTGAGACCGCACTTAGATTACGGAATACCAGCCTGGATACCGTGGATGAAGAAAGGATGTTGACCTCCTCGAACAGGTGCAACGGAGAGCAACGAAGATGGTCGACAGTTTTAATACTTTACCGTACCAAGACAGATTGAAATAGCTTGATTTATTTCCTCCTTCCAACAGGCACTTACGGTTTAGCCTGATCTGGACATTCCAGATTATCTGGGGCCATGATTCCTCCCTGAGATCGAAGGATTTCTTCGAATTTCCTGCAATACTCATCTGCGTGGTCATCCTTACAAGGTCAATAACGAACGCAGGCGATTGAACCTCAGAAAGTTTTTTTTCAGTCAACGAGTGGTAGGAGCTTGGAATTCGTTACCAAGTGAGATGGTTACCTCTGACAGCATTTCTGATTTAAAAAGAAGGCTTGATGACATAATATTTGACAAAAGACGACTCTCGCAACATGATTACTTAAAACCAAACCTTTTAAAATCATTCGGTTTCAAATTTTCTTCTACAATGTTTCGCCTGTAGATGTGAACATGCATTTGAAGTAATGTTATGCTTTGACTCAAACATTTTTAAATGAACACCATTTTTTGTATTGACTGTACATATGGAATGATCGTTTTATATTAAAAGGGTCATCAAGGGCAATGCCTGTAACCCTTCAAAATATACATATACCTACTCCCTGATTTGGCCACACTGTTGGTCGAGCACATCTACCATGCGGTCTATTTAGGGGGCACACCGGTGTCGTAAGGTTTGGAAGTCACATTGTCCACGTGGTGCTGCAGCATATGTAGGTCAAGCCGATGTTTAAATGTCTCCACAGATTGAGACATTAGAATAGATTAGGGTAGGTTATTCTACGATGACACGAAAAATTTGGAGAAAACATATTTCCTCACGTTCAATCTTACTTGAGGTACACGTAATTTGAAGGGAAACCCCGGGGATTATTTGAAGTGGTGAGTTGTAAAAAGTCATCCCGCAGGAGGACGCAGTCCAAGCCACGTAGGACCGGTCAAGTTCGTATAAAATCTCCGTGCAACTGCCTATAATATAGATAGTATTGTTTTAGGTAATTTAGACGGATCTCCTATGGTAGTGCACCTTGACTCCCTACTTATTTAGTGGCTCGCCAGTGCACCCTTTCGAGATGGTGATAGCATGCTGCATCAACGATCTCTAGGCGTGGGTCGCGTATTCAAGATGCGGTTTCACAAATTTATAAATAAATAAATAAATAAATTGTATATTTAAGGCCCAGAGGGCCCCATCATTACAAACTTAGTACCATGGTTTAAATAAATACAAAGTGGATAATTGCTGCACTATGTGAGCATCCATATGAACAGCAGAAATGAGTAGCATGGTAAACATATCCGATTCAAAAAGATTTGCCATTTTTAAAACAAAAGTCAACAATCGTTGGCATATACGGTGAACTCGAAAAGAAGCAGTAAAAAAACTCCTAGGGTTAAATCGGAGGCGGAGTTCGGCGAGCCGCCAATTTGAAAAAAAATAGGAGAAAAAAACTGCTTCACTAAAAAATTAATAGCTACATGCAATGGGATAGTATTGTGATGTTGCTGACTGCGTATAAGGGTTCGGGACGCTCCTTGTCGGTTTAGAGGTAATATAGCAGTCAGAGCTACTGTTTATGAACACCAGTGGAGGTGAGAGAGGACGAACTCATCGTAGACAACATGGTCGAAACGAAGAGGGGACAGTAGAGGTCACGAGCTCATCATCGAGATGCGACCTTGCTGACTGTATAGTCCATCACCAAAGAGGCGAAACCATCAGAACCCACCTCGATCATCAAAAGATCCTGGAGACTATCGTCAGGGTTGCAAATTCGAAGGAAAGTATCAAGGTTGTCAAGAGTTGGCATTGCTAGTTTAAAAGGAGGGGAAGAAAAAGTGAATGCAAAGATTGACTCTGCAGAGGATGATGGAAAATATAATTAGAGACCCATATAATATCAAGGGAGCTGCCTCAAATACCAGGAGGACCCTTTTCAAAATCCAAAAGTTGCGAGTTTGAGAAAGAAACAGACAATAAGGACTTTATATCTTTCGATGTTAAATGTTTGCGTAATTTGGTTTTGAAAATAGCTAATGTAGACGACAACCTAATTTGCAGTGGTAGATTATTCCATATGAAAGCATATTTGGAGGCAAAAAAACTGAGACCGGTTGGTTGTGGAGCTAAGGGGTTGTGAAATGATCATGGAGGAATTACGAGTGGCATAGGGTCGATTTACCGGAGTGAGAGCGTTAATTCGTGGGATATTTGGGCTAGAATTAACGCGAAACAGGAAGCAGAGACCAGCTTCGAAGGCTTTATAAAATAATATTCGTCAAAAACTTTAAATTTCCGCTTGATGGCGTACAGCATTAAATTTGTGGCTTTTGCCGTATTGGAACATATTTTAGAAGGCTTTAGACTGTCAGGCATCCAAAGAACGAGATTTGGTTGGTGCCGGCAAGGGACTGTCTAAACAAACGTAAGAAACGAAATAAAATTATGACAATGTGTGCAGATAAAATGTACAAATATTTAATAATGTAGACAGAAATTGTCCGGTTGGGTCAACAGTTCGCAATGATTTGAAATAAATCGTGAACTAGAAAAAAGGTAGTGAGAAAACTCCTACCTTGCGAATGGAGGCAGAGTTCAATAGTCCTCCATTTTGGAAAATAGGGTAGGAAAAAAACTGCTTATGAAAATAAGGTAGGGTGGTAGAGTAGGCTAATACTACAGTAGCATTTCAGGATGAGATATTGAAACGTCGATATGGTTCGATCTTGAACACTATGGCGCATGAAACCAAATCTTGCAAAAAGGTGTCAGTGAACTTGAGGCCTCAGCATTTTTGGGTCCAGAATTGAATTCTGACGATGGTAAGTATTCAATGAAACGGCAGCATTTTAAACTGTGTACGTCCGGATGACTTCATCGGTTAAAGGATTGGTTACATAAGAAGACATCATGGTACATGGGGGAATCGACGTAGACAAAAAAATAGTTTCAAGAGGGCCACTTTTATTCCCGATGGTCCTTTCTCCGAGTCATAGAGAAAGCTCCTCGAAAAAGATGAAGAAAATAAAAGGTAAATAGGATCAGTGTTAAGATAAATGTGCAATCTTCGCTTGAATGCAGAAAGATTTGTAAACGATCTTATTTCAATAGGCAAGTTATTCCAAAGTAAGCTATACCTATAAGCAAAGAATAGAGAGCGTTCACACGTGAAGGATGCAGGAGGAGCTATAATAAGTGCAGAATTTTCTTAGATTATAAGGAAGACCAACGGGTTTGATGACAGAAAGTTAAGGAAGATTTGAGCTATTATTTAGTCTTAAAAGGAGACAAAAGCCTGCTTCCAGTTTCGTGACCCAAATAAATTCAAGCTTCGTCAGCTAGCATCTGGTTAAGTGGGAAGTATTTGACAGAGTCGGATACAGGAGGTTTTTGTCAAATATCTTTGAACATTTTCAGTTTTTGAACGGCTAAATTCATTCAGTAAACCGATAAAAGGACAGCAAAATTCAAGAATGGGAAGAACAAACATTCGATAGTCTTAATTTAATTTCAGGAAGGTAGAAATTATAAGAATAAAGCCGCAAATTTGAGCAGTTTTGGCCGTAATTCTATCGGCATGAGGCGAAAGATCTAATTAATTGGTGTAGCTTAAGCATAGGTCCTTGATGGAGGAACATTCAGTCATAGGGCGACCTTTAAAAATAACGGGTTGCGGCAGCCTTACAGGCCAAAAACTAATGTAGTGACACTTAGAAGGTGAGAACTCCATTAGCCATGTGGAGCTCCACGCCAAAAGAGCGCCTAAGTTCGAAGGAATTTGCCGAAGGTATCGATCGACCGTAGAGTTAGAGAAGGAATTAACGCATTTAAGGTCATCAGCATAAATATAAGATTAAAAAAACGTTTTTGAGAAATACAGAGAATAATTTGCTCATTAACAGTGGAAAATCTCTTGACTGTTTGGTAAGTGAGTTGTAAATTTTATCAGTTCCTACTGGATGTGATTTTTTAGCAAGCCATTTCATTTTGAATACTTGTAGGCGAAAGTTAATGGTTGTTAGATGTGATTTTGAATTTTACAGCATAGAGATTGGGGAGTGTATTAAGTTTCAATGGTAAAGTGGTTGGCAAAAATTAATTAAAGAATTCTGCTTTGCTCAAATCTTCTGTAACCACAATTTTGTTAGAGTCAAGTAAATGCGGAGTGACATTCAGACGCTTAGCCAACGACCGAACATGAAAGACTTGCTCAACATATTCGGAAGGATTAGCATCACTTGGTTCCAGAGACTCCCATTACCTATCTCATGGAAGAAGTTTGGATCGTTGATTGAAAATATGCTATGCCAATCTATTGTGCTTACGAAATTATTTATTATTTAATGGTTTGTGTTAGCAAAGTCGAGGTTATTGCATTTAAACTCAGGCTTTGTAGAAAGGGAGACTGGCAAACAACAGTGAATTAGTGCGTGATTACATGTGAATAGATCCCGATGGAAATTTATAAAGAGAGGGTGGACATCATTTGTAAAAATTATATCTAAAATGCTTTCATTTGTAGTTGCTAAAATAACCAGCCGGGAGAAGTTTTAAAAGTTAATACTATTGACCAATTTCTGAAGTTTTGGCAGAGAGGAATTTGCCTGCCAGTCAATGTCTGGCAGATTAAAATCACCTACGAGTAGTTTGACATCAAACTGAGTCTCTGCAACTTTTTCAAAAAGTTCAAAGAGCTCGCTTTCATTGTCAGAATAACACTGAGGATTATAGACAAAGCCAATTACCGCTTCTTATTGTGCGGGAGGATGACTGAAACAAAGCACACATTTCCAGAAAGAATGAAATGCTCAGCTGAAAAGAGTAATGTTCAAAAGATGACTTAATATAAAGAAGGCAACCATCACCAAGTTTTTCACCGTGCTCTTGTCGGTACAAATTGAAGTTATCTATAGCAAGCGTCGATTCGGAAATAAGAGAGTGAACCCAGGATTCAGTGATACACAGTACATCTGGATCAAGCTCAAAAGCTACTGTTCTAAGATCAGCCATTTTATTTACACCTGTTTGCGCAGTAAGTGAAACTAAACGGAGCGTATACCTGATATACAGGTTACGCTCATCAGTATTGATGAAAAAGGGAGGTTTGGCGGCGAATAAAAAAACTGGAGAGAAGAAACATAATGTGGAATGAAAATTTGCTCTTGTCTACAATTTGTCGAAACGGTATTGTTAAGAGAACTGAGATTATTGTACAACGTCATATTTGGATGAAAGCCATGGAAGGAAAGGCTATGTTGTTGCGTGGGAAAGATAAAGAGGTGGCATAGAAATAAGATTTTGAGGGAAGTTAGCAAAACGTGGCAGTAAACGTGCATTTGAAGAAGGAATAAATGATTTCGAAAAACTGTTAGCATAATTAGAAGACCTAATGATTTGGGGATTTTGGCTATTTTTTTGGGTTTGGGAAAATTGTTAACTTGAGCATTTGCATCTAATGAAGATGCTTAGGTGTTAGCGAGTTTTACATTGGTAATTATATTACTGATTTTGACGGCTGGCTTAGCAAACTAGATTTGAAAGATATAGCAAGCGAGGTTTGCTTGGGAGGGAAAAAGAAGTGGCGTTGACACGATTTCACTCGAACAAGGAACAAGTTGAACGGGTGGAGATTCAAGTAAAATCCAAATTCCTTTTGATCCGAAGGGCTGTGGGCTTGCAGTATCTAAGAGGGCCACCTCTGAAAAAATTTTGGTATTGTAGATATAGACCTAGGCTTCTCGTTTGCAATTGAGGGTGCAACCCGAAGTTCCATTGGGGTTTTAGCTCTACAGATAAACATAATGTTTTTCTTTAAATATTGAGTTGAGTGCTCACGCTTAGAGAAAAGAATGTCCACTTCAATCGCCAAAAACTTTTGACCAGAATTGGCGGGTTTTTGCTACGAGAAGACAACCTTTTAACTTCCGTGACTCGAAAGTTAAAGCTTCATGATTAAAGGAAAGAAAATGCGACGTCCACGGGGATTTTACTCATAGGGACGTTTTTAGAAGAGATTCGAAACTTCTGTTATGTCGGTCATATGACTCAGTATTTACCATATTAATAAGCGGTTCAAGTTTCTCTCAGTGCTGAGAAATGAGTTTAGACAACTTTCCGTCAAAAATGGTACCAAGGATCGGGAAAAAAGAACCATATTTAGAAATAAAGGTATTAAAATTTTCCAGGGTGTCAAGGTCTAATTTCTTCATACTTAGGTTGGGTTGCTATAGTGAAAGTTTTACGCTAAGAGGACTTTTGCGTCTAAGCCCAGACTGAGGTTTCATATTGAGCTTCAAATATCAGTATTTTTCAAAGCGATAATACAAACGCGAAATTGTCACGAGTGTCGTTTTGCGTAATAAGCGACGCAATTGTTGTAAGATTTGTTTTAAGCTAAAGCACTGCTTTTTACGTAAATCTGCAAGAACCTTTTTGAGGCTTTGTCGGGTGAAACAGTTTAAAACCGTTATTTCTCCCTATTGTTAAATGCAATAAATGCAGTTGTGTGCAGTTGATAAAGAGTTAGAAATACAAATAAATTGTCAACAATTAAGTTAATATTTACGACAGGAAACGAAAACATCTGTTTAAAATTCGAGAATTCACTTATCTTCGAATTTGAACCAACCGACATCGACCTTGACCTTGGCCCAATGGAATAGCATTCCGTTCAGATAGTACGGCCCCGTATCAGGGACCTGATTTCGATTTCCCAGACGTAGCAGGCCACATGTGTTTGATTTGAATGATAGGAGCAATCTGTGGGACCACACGTCCAGTCGACGAAGATTTTAGTGGGATTCATCTTCATCGGCAACATTTTCGATAAATTTCCATATTTTTTGTCATAGCATATTCGCAGTCAAACTCCCATATACAATTTTTAACGAATAGGAGAAAGGGGGTCAGTCTGATAACTTCAAATTATGGGAATCCACTCTCTATTACTGTGCACCTTGATCGCTCTCCCCCATCACAGATAAATTGGAAAAAAGCCAATGAGGAAATTCTCGATCTACGTTAAAAAGTTTGTTTTTGGTACTATCACTCTCTACCCTGTACAAGAGATGCTCGTGCGGAACACCATCAATGGCCTTCGGACATCAATGTAGGCGACATGTGCCGTGTCTTTTGCCTCGAGTGCTTTTGTCCAGATTTTCATCGTATAAAGCAAGTTTGTTGCGCATGATCTTTCCCTAGGAATGCCTAATTGTTCCCAAATAAGTCATCAAATTCTTCTTGATGATCTGCTCCATAATCTTGCAGTAGATGAAGATCATACTGACACGCCTGTAGTTGGTCGCAATCGCACGATCACCGTTTTTGTGAAATGGTGTTATGTGTGCTGTCTTCCAGTCTGTGGGAAGCATTCCAGTACCAAATGATTTCTGGCACAGAACGGATATTTGTTCGGCCAACTCTCGAGTAAGTTAGAAGAGCAGATATGCTGGAATGCCATTTGGGCCAGGAGATGTATATACCTTGAAGTTTTTAGTTCTTCGTTAATTGTTTCTTCTCGAAACACGATAACCTGAATATTTGGTGGTCACATGCGCTCGTAACTAGGTGTAATGAGAACAGCTTCTCTGGGGAAAACCGACCGAAAGAACTGAGGAAAGTGCTTAGCTTTGCTTTTACTTTCCTTTATTTCCAAACCGTCATCGTTCCTCCTAACGGGAATCGGGTTTTCGTTACGCATGCTCTTTTTTAAGTATTTGTAGATCAGTTTGAGATTTCTAACTGATCGGTGGAGCAAATCTCGCTCGAAATCCCACAGTCTTTTAAAAACCAAGCCTTTTACTTTGTTCCTTTGAACATTGTATGCTTTATAGGCCATACTTTATTTTGTTCCGCAATGCTTCTTCCAAAGCCTTCCTTACTTGTTTATCTCTTTTTGACATCTCTTGTAAGTCACTGCGGTCGGTTTAATATCTTAGGCTTTAAAAGATGACAGTGGCACTTCAGTAAATGCAACAACAACTCCTAAAATGAATTCCAGTCTTTAGTGACGCTCCTGGTGAAGAGAAGATTTTCAGTCTTTTCATAATGCCTCAGGCCACACTTGGCAAAAGTCTCCTTTTCATATATTAGACCTCATTTCGTTTATGGCAGATCGTACAGAATATAAACTGCACCCCCATGACAATATTGCAAGCGGAGGTGGGCAGTATACCCTCGTCGATACTGCAAGTATCTTTGATAAAGACGAGATATAAACAGCAAGGCGCTTGCCTTGCATACGCTCTGTTTGGAACGTAAAGACATATTTTGTTAGGAACGCTTCAATTGCTGTCTTAAGCAGACGATGAT